>JAVTVJ010000011.1:7082500-7325000 GCA_034509425.1 Eopsaltria australis | reverse complement strand
CAAAGAAATTGCTCGATATCTGGGCTGCCTTTCTTCCTCAGGGAAACTGTATTTAACAAAAAAAAAAAAAAAAAAAGACACAAAGGACACATAAGTGCCTCTCATAACGTGAAAGATTTCTGTTTAATTTTGTTTAAGTGTTCTGTGCTATCAGTTGCTGTTTGAATTAAATGAAAAGCAATTTCAGTGGTAAACTGAACCCTTAAATGTAAGAAAAAAACTCCATTTTCTTTTGAGCTATGATCTTAAATTATAGCACTGCCCACTAGAGCTGTTTGAGCTCAGGTTGTGTTGGTGTATTTGTTATAATAAACCCCTTACTTAAGCAGGGTTATGATTTGGCCACAACAATACCTAGAAGAATAAAAGGTGACAGTCAATCTCTTAGTCTGGGAAAGATTTTTTTTTTTTTTTTTTTTTAAAAAGCATATTGGAGATAAAATCCTCCTAAGTTTGTCACTTGAAAGGGGATATTGTTGATACTGTTACTTATTACAACAAACATATTTTGACAGCCGCCTCATTTGATCACAAGTACAATTTGGACTTTTCAATTTTTCTATTGTTTTGAGTAATTTTTAGAACACAATAGAGATCATTGTGAGATCATTGTCCATTGTGAGAAAGCATTTGTAATTACTGACTGAAAATCCAGTGGTGATTTTTAGTATTTGAAAAACTGAAATAAATTAAGATGACAACTCAAAACCAAAAACCTAAAACCTTTCCACATTATTTTTGCATTGCTTAAAAGTCAACTTCATACCAAACTAATAGTGAACAGTCTGCATACATCCTTGAGCATTAGAACCATATAGGAATCTAAGAAAATGCTCTAATTTTAAAAAAAGTACAATCCTATACTTGAAGCTGAATTTAAATAGTCACAGCTGATGTAAAATGTCCCTCACTGGTATGTGGCAGCCATTTTAGGTATTCAGGTTGTTTTGTTGTTTTCTACTAGTATTTATACAGTAGAAATATAAATGCTTGGAGCTTGGGGAATCCAATCAGCATATCATAAATACAGTGCAGCATTTCAGGATAAGAGGTGAATTTTTGATTTTCCTTTGAAAGTAACATCTTCGAGGTTTTTTAAATAAGATCAGAAAAATTTAAATTAAGAAGAAAATCAAGCATAGAATTATAGACCAATATCCAAACTTTCCCTAAGAATGTTTTATCCTTTCAGCACACAAAGGTACTTGAAACATTTTGAAACATTAGTTAATTTGGGTACTTTGTCAGTAAGAAAAGTCCCTAAGATATTTCTTATTCTATATCTGACTATTTGTTGTGTAGGCAGCTCTCTAGTAGCTGAATTAACAAAAACAATAATTTTCAGACTTTGCTCTCTTGAGCCAAAGCAATAGTCTATAATGCTTGTGATTTTAGCTACCTATTTAGAAGTTAAGGAAGCAGAACAGAAAAAAACACGGGAGTCTGAAGAATTAAGGTAATTTCCATTTTAATTCCAAGCTACTTGGAATTGTGTAGTGTGAATCCTAACCTAATAATGAATGGATGAGATTTAGAGGTTCAGCTTGAATACATTCCCACAGCTGCTCACATGGCCCTAGCTGCAACACAGTCGTGTCTCTCCCAGTCCCTGCTTTTGATCTGAATCAAGAACATTTGCCCCATTTGTCCCCAGCTGCATTTTAAAAACAGACAAAACTTGCCACTTGTTCCTGGCTCTTAATTCAAGCTTATTCCTACTTGTCTTCATCCTATCAGTTACCCCGTTTCTACGACAACAAACCCAACTATTAGAGTTTTAAGGTCCTTCATGGTTATGGATCCCCCATAGATCATCTTTTCTTCTGCATCAGCTCAGTGCCAGTGAGCCCATTCCTCTTCAACCTCCTCAAGTTTACTGGGAGTACTTTTATGCTACTTAACAGACTGCCCTTTATGTTTCAGAGGAGTTTTCCACAAAGTTTACATAACCATTATTTCACATTCCTTCAGCTCTTGTCCTGAAACTTACCTACGCTGTGATCCCGATAAAGAACCTAACAGTAGATTTTCTGTGCTGACTTGTATCTATTATGCTAATTATAATAATTTCCCTGTTATTTGATGCTTCTACATTGTATTGCATTCACTTATTATTCCTTATAGTGTTCACAGAGACTCCCTGAAAAATCACTTAACTCAGTGTGGAGACTGTCATTGCTTTCAAAGGTCTTGGATTAGGTTCTTGGATGATCAGTCTTTTCCATTTAATAGTACAGTGGGGGCGCTGTCTAAGTAAATTGTAAATCTGATTATATTTTATCCTTCTTCAAGTCTGCATCTCTACAGTAGACTCACTCTCTTTGGTCCTGGGGGAATGGTGAAGACCAGCCACTTTTTTTCCATTTAGAATTAAATTTAAAATAAAAAGGCAGGTTCTTTAGACAATGTTTTGAGAACACTGAAGGTTTGTTCCATGGCAGATTTCCTTTTATCCTAAATCCATGTAACTAATTGTACTTTAGATATTCACTTAGGTATCCAACTGACTTTGAACTAGAACAGCCCTATTCATGGGCATCTGAAATCCAAAGCTTCTACTAACCTAGATTTTTTCCAAGACCTACCACAAAATGGAAACTCAGAGCAGAATTAACCAATTTCTACCGGTGACCTCATTAAGTGCAGAGCTGTAAGACCCCCCCAGACTCACACAGAAATTTCCATTTAAGTTACGACACTGACTCCATACTTCTGCACCAAATAGTTTGAACAAAATGTATACTTAGATGTCTTTGGGAAAATGGGAGCCCCCTATGCAAAGATACACAAAGGACCCACTTCTAGCACCTCCTCGTTCCAGGCAGAGGTGACCCAGAAAGGTCCTCCTTATCTCCCTGTCAACCATCAGAGAAAGAATAGCAAATTTTAAAATCAGTTCTGGAAGAGTTTGCAAGTTGGCACAAGAGCCTGTAATGGTTCTAAACCTTTAACATTATTTTAAGGCTATATTTAAATATATATGTGTCATTTAAAATAACTCACATGCCCTCCTCCCATTTGCTATTATTCATTTCAGCACCGATGCAACAGCCAAATGGTTTACCAGCCTGTGTCGCTAACACTTGCATAATAACTTGAGATCTCACAACCCCTCTATTTATCAAGCAACAATGTTACCAAAAATAACTATATGCATAGCTATAAGGGGAGCTGGGGAGGGGGAGAGGGGGAAAGGGGATGGGGAGATTTGTCAATACAATTTGAAACCTGCAATAAAGAGCTAGCGTTGAAGCTTTCACAGTGTGTAAGTCACTTTTCCTGATGGGCACTTATGACAAGGTGGAGCCAGAAAAAGAGGGTCTGTGCAGGCCCTTGGAGAGGCACCAGGACTACCAGGGCAGCGTGGGGCTCCAGAGCAATGCCACTGCACATGTCACTGTGAAACAGCAGCAAGTGCAATGGGGGAGACGTCTCAGGTCCACAATATCAGTGTAACAAACCCACAGAAGCTCCTTGCCCTCTGCATCTTCCCAACCCAGCAGTAATCATTATTTCCCTTGTTATGCACCTATTCCAAACACTATTATTCACAGCAGAATAATGTTTTAGTGCAAAATGGTTTTAGTGCAAAATACAGGAGATTAATAAAGAAGGAATGTCACTGTTGTGTTCACTGTCCACTCACTGTCCACTTACTTTTCTCATGTGTGTGTCTGTGTGTCTGTGTCTGTGTAGCTTTTCTTTTCAAAGCCTCAGCATTCCTGGGGGTGGGAGGGAAGAAGGAAGGGAGGCAGCAGCTCTTTAGAAAGGCTGCTTCATCTGTGAAGTTTACAAAATACCATCAGCATTGCTGAACTAATGAATAACAAGAATGTGTTGTCTCTAGCTTTTATGCAGACTGTTCTGAAAAGATTCAGAACTGTGTGGGACCTGCAGTGTTGATCTGCCTATTCCAGGTACAGCTTCAATGATTTTTATCTCAGCTTGGAACACAGAGTGTGTTCTGATACTAATACTGATAAAAGCATAAAGGCTGATGCCATCTGCCATGGCAACTATCAAGATGGCAGCTGCTTTTCATCAGCTTTATCTGAACTTTGCGTTAACGGGAATTCAGACACTGTGGGTGCATTTTCAAAAAGGACATAAAAATGATAGCACTCCTCTGAATAAAACCAATTCATCAAATATCAACCTACTCTCATCTCCTTTATCTTTCTGGTAAGAAAAACGAAAAAGGGGGAAAATTCCATGTGTGCTCTCTTTAGATCACCTTGTCTCTTTATCAGCCCTGTCTCTGATGCCAGTGGTATTAGACGCTTCCACTCACACAGCAGCAGCAGCAGCAGCAGCAGGGCTGTAACCCTAAGAGGCTCTGACTTTGAATCCCAGCACTGGCAACCCTGCTACAAATGGGATTCAAACGTGCAGTGTCTGAGGGCAGTGCAATCAACAAAATAGCATGCTAGTGTACAGAGCCTACCACAGGTAATAATAGAGGCTTTTCCCAAAGAAAGAAAAAAAAAAAAAAAAGAAAGAAATAAGGGAGGAGAGGTAAAGGAGAGGAAAAAATGAACTAGTAGTAATTCTAAGGGGCGCTTTTTATTTCTTCAGCAATGGTTTACAGCAGGTACACCTTCTCCATGTTCATTAGCAGTGCTAGAACATGACAATTCACTACAGAAAAGATGCTAATTGCAGCACACAAGCTTTGTGTTGCTGGCTATAAAAGCGTATATGAAATATAAATATAAGATGGTAGTATACTAACATATTAGAATGCTGTTATATTTCTACTGATTTTGCTATTTTCCAGAAGGTTATTTTCCCTGATTTTTTCCCTCTGCTAATTAAATCTTTATTTGATTTATTTTTTTGGTTTAACTTAGCATCTGGCTCTATCCTTCTCAGAATAAATTTTATTGAATTTTAAGTAGATATAGATATATAATGGATGTATCTAAAAAATATAGAAAACAATGATGCTAAGCTATACACATAGTGTAATAAAAAAATTTACAGACCATGTTCTCAAAAGTGTTTGTTGCTACTACAGATTGCTTTGGCAAGTAAGACTAAAACGGTTGAATATTAGCGAAAGAAAGCCTAATTCGAAAGCTGAATTAGACACAGAAAGCAAGTTTGACATAGAGAGGACAAGGACCAGAGACAGGACTGTGCAAAATACTGAGTGACTTCAGCTTTCCAACAAGTCAGTGGCAGTTGAGGGAGCTCTCTGGCACCACAAGTCAAGCCCCAAGGGACAGAGCTTACTTGAAGCAAGAATAGCAGACCAAATCATCAGCTACTGTAAATCAGTTTAGCGCCACAGCAGTCAAAGCTAGGGTCTGAGCTGGGCCAAAGGCATGGCAGCTGTTTGGCCCAGAAGCTCTCGAGGGTAACAGGAAGCCACAGATCCATATCTAAATTAAAATTATGGACTGTGTTAGTAATAATGCCATCTATTAGAAGATATTTTTGCTATTTCTCAATATTTACATCTGGAAACAATTACTAGATAGATGATTCTGCCACAGTAACATGGTTGTTGGAAGTCAGGAAGGAAAGAAATGGCTGAGACTTAGAAAAGACATTATTACGTTTTCCCTCAGCAGTCCACTATTCCAAATATGCACTCATTTTCTCTCTCTGTTTTTATGTACTAAACGAGGCTGGAAGGCAGGGCAAGACAGCCTACATTTTCAATAATGTGAAAAGCAAGAGGAAAAAAAAATAGTGTACAAACCCCAAGCTTTCTCTAGATTTTGTTTTCCAGTGCTTCCAGTCCAGCCCAGATCCTCAGTTCCTGCTGGGTCACAGTTGAGGCATTTAAATTTAGGGAGTTCTTTAAATTCAAATTAATTTCATTTCAGCAAAATGCTCAGCCCTAAAACTAAAACATAAGAAATGAGAGCTGATATCTCTGTTTGAGGTCTTGTAGGGTGAGCAAGCTCAAGAAGACCACCACGTGGAGGTCTTATTGTCTTCCTCCAAATTATGTTTAAGATGCCTTTTGAACATTGAGGAATTTGAACTACTGAAACTTTCATAATCCTTACTACAGGGACAGGAGATTTTTTGTCTCAGTGTCATCAGTTCCACAGCGTTTTTAGGCTGTGGAACTAACTAAACTAAATAACTAAAAAGAGTTATCTCAAACAGCTCCCTTGCACTGGAAAGTAACAGCAATAAAACAAAGGCACAGAAAAAAAATTGAAGCAAGTAAAGCATAAGCAGAGCTGACACTGTGCAGACTTTTAGGATACAATTCTGTATCTGAAAATGTCAATTCATCTCTCCCTTGTGCGAGAACATATTATTAATGTTTAATGCCTACAGCAAAAGATAAACACTTTCTGGAATGGGGTGAATGAAAGTGTACACAGAAGTACCACATTGCTCTGTAATGGCGACTCTTCTTGGGAGCTACAAGGGCAGTGATTTTTCAATAAAGAAAGCAACAGGGAGACTTTTAAGTCTTACCAAAAGGGGGATAATTTCATTCTCTAATAAACCCACCTTCATAATCCTTCTCATTCTTTATAACTCTATGGCTTTACGTTGCCATCTATTGCTTTTATCATTTGAAAGCAATCAGAGTTTTGCCATTAATTTCCGGGCAAGTAGGAGCGGTGAAAAATGTCATAACTTCTGAAACTTTTTGCCCAACAGAAAGACAAGAGATGCAGACCTCAGATTAAAGTGTTCAGAGAAGACCTTCACCAAATTTCTGGCAGATAAAACACTAAGCCAGCAGTTGAAGAGAGAAACAATTATTAGCTGTGCAAACGGATCATAAGCAGCTGATCAGAAGGCCACATTCAGAATAATGGGTACAACACTGAAAAGGGTATTACAGAAACTTAAAAGATGCAACAAAGGATGGCAAAAACTATATGAATGCTCAAGGACCTGAATTATTTGAAACTTTTAAAAGTTTCTCCATGCTTTTCAGTAAGGAAAATAAACAAAATAAATACAGGAAAAAGCAAAGAAAAATGGAGAACTCCATTATCTAAAAGACTGTCAAGTTGTAAAAATAAATTCAATGAGAAGCAAGCTATTAAAAAAGGAATGATTAAACTATGTTAAACTCCCTGTGGAAGTCAGTGGAGTTTGCCACCAACTCACTGGGTTTGCAATGCTATTCCCAGAAGTGGGATTTCTTCAAAAGGTGGAATAAAAAATATATACTATAACTAGTATAATATAGTCTAGTATAGACTAGTATATAGTCTACTAGAACTAGGCTATGTACATTAAATACTATGCACTACACAATCTTTACAAATTTTGAAGTAGTTAGGTAGGTATTAGGGGGAAAAATGATAATAGTTTTGCTAATAAAATTATTCTGAAATCATTGAAACAGTAGAGGGACTAGATCTGTATTATGAAACTAAGTATGGACATTTCCAATAAAAAATAACAAGACTCCAGTAGATATACAATCACCTGCTACTCAGGGTGCCCTAACACCAAAACACAAGCTGCTGCAATATATTTCATACTGCTTCAATGGGCCAAATCTGCAGTGGGATCTAGGTAACCATCTGCATTTTTTTGCACCTAAATGGCTTTGAAAATATGGTGCAACTGGCCCAGGTCACTCCCAACATATGATTCTTCTTGACAGCATGCTCCTTAGCAAATACAAGAAATGCATGGACACATAGGACTGAGCTCTGAATTAAGGTAGATTTTAGAGAATTTTGTGGTTAAATTTGGAGATTTTGAGATGCAGTACTGGGCTGTTCTCATTAAAACACTGATAAATTGTAGTTATGCTTACTTTTTTCCTCTTTTGAACTTTAAAATTGTAAAATGTAGTGCAATGTGCAGGTTTGGAGAGGAAATAGCCTGTAGTTCTCTGCAGCATCTCATCCTTTCACATAAAGTTGCCTTTGACCTCTGCACCTCTGCCCACAACCTTATTCAATGTCAGGTCTGTTTGCACACAGCAAGGAGTCCCTTTCCTATTCAGTGGGACTATGTGAACAAGGAAATACAAAATATCGCTCTCTATTATTAATAAAGGCAAAAAAAATCTGATGCCTGGCATTAGAATTATTTTGACATATTAATATCACATCATAACTGTGCCACCAAAGGTGGGGTTCTGCATGTTCCTGCTTTTCAATTAGTCTGCTGCTGTAATGGTCTGGTAATGGGTTCTCTGTAGAGCCACACTGAAATTGCTTTCCCCATCCTCATCTTCTGCTGTAATGGCATTGAAGCAGGGTCTTCCCAGACATGCCTTGCAGTCATCATCCATCATTGCAAAACTGGTATTCTGCTAAATAAACTTTCTGGGGCTTTTTAAATGTGATATGAACAGAACATTTGAGAAAACTGGAAGTCAGTTTGACATGGAAAAACATGAAGAGAAGGAAGTTGGATAGCTGTTTTGCAAATGCAAATATTGGGACTGCTAAGGGAAACCTTTATTGTTCTCATGGCCTAAGTCCACTTAAAAGACTAAAAATCCTGAATTCTTTTTGAAGGGGAGAAACCCAAGTATTGCACATATTTCATTTCAAATAAAATAATCCACAGTTTATTTTGCGGTTTGGAAAAAAAAAAAGGTGAAAACAGAAGTGTGCTTACTGGTCATTGAATATATTACCGAGCAGGCTCCTCCTCATATACACACTCCTTGTAAGAACATGATTGCAATGGCTCTGAAGTTGGTCAGGCTTCCACTCTGGGTTTCACCTAGAGGAAAACAACTTGTTTTACTTCATAAAATAGATTTCAATGAGATCAATCTAAATGTTTCAAGGATCAAATAACTTAATTTTCTTAGAGAGATGTACTTTATTTGTATCTTTTCCATATGTGTGCTACTGAAAAAATAAAGCAGAGATTATGTAGTAAAATAGCAACATTTATTCTGTGTTTATCTGATGTGGACACTTTTTTACACAAAAACTCTCCTTGTGCAGTCCAGAACACTTCAAAACAGACCAAATTTAATTATTCAACAGCACTGGGATAAGAGCACCTATCTAGGACCTTGCAGATCAGCTGTTCTAGTATGTTTCTCTCACTACTTGATCTCTTTCACCACAGAAGACTACCGGTGTATTCTTTATCACTTATACTTCTTACACGATGTGTTTTCTAATGAAGAGGTCTTTGCGTTTTTACTCAGGTGCATTTGAGAGGAGAATCATATACTACTACTGATACTCAAAGGTGTTACTAAAACATATCTCAAAATCTTAGTGCAACTCCTGCATGAAACCTCAGAATACAGCCTCTATGAGCCAAGACTGAGTTGTAATCAAGATGAGAACAATGTTGCAACTCAGTAGAAACAATGGGCAGAAGCCAGTGTTATTGCTGTTCCACATCAAACCAGGGACTGCGCTCCAGGGACCATGGATGGTCCCTCTCCATGAGTGAATAAGGAAAGGTCATGGTTGGTCCTACAGCACAGAGGATCATAGCCTGAGTTGCTTTTCTCAGGCACCCATTTGATGGGTGATGGATGATCAAGAGAGAAAGCAAGTAGCACAGTGTTCAGTTGTGTGTAGGAGAACTGGACTTGTCTCACCATCAGCCCTTCCAGTGACTGTGCAGCCTGTGCTTGGGCTGGGTGGAATCATCCTGACTCAAGGGCAGCGAGCACTCACTTCACACATTTCAATACATAGCCAAGAATACTGAAGCATGAAGAATAAAAGTAGTAACTTTCCACAGCTTTCAAGGAAATGGTGTTGTTGGTAGCAGAGTAGGCTAACAGCAACAGGAGAAAAAAAAGAACAAGGGCAGAATGCGCTATTCCCACAGATAATTTGATCACATCCCAGGAGCACGGAGTACTTGATGTTACCCCAGGTTTTGACAGGGTTTTTTTGGCATTCCTGGAGGAGACAGCATAGTGAGTCATGACTCACACCACCTGCTCACCTGAAAACTGCCACAGCCTGCCACAAGGTTTAAAATCAATAAGTGTTTGTGTCTTTAGGTCACAAACATTTTCTGTATAATTTACATAAAGAGTCTGCAACAGAAGGAAAAAGAAAAATGCCTATTTTCTCAAGTTATTGCAAAAAAATGTAACGATCAGGAGGTCTTTCACCTGTTAAAATGCACAGAAAAAGTAGAAGTTATTTTTTTTACTGGCAGAGATCACGCTGGGTCTGAAATTTAAGATACAGATTGATTGATCTCTTTAATCTAATATTTGTTCATGGGGAGGCTGTTATCTTTATTGTGGTGACACCTGCTAGTGTCGTTATAGTTAAAGGCTTACTGTATTTCTATTATAAATGCCAGGTTGGGGTTTAATATATCAGCAGGTTTGTACTGCACTGGGCTAAACAGTGGCCTATGAGTTGTCAATCCTAAGGCACACAGGCAATTTTTTTAAACCCAAATCTCATTCTGTTCGGGGCTTTTCTCTCTAATATAGATGCTAAAATACTAAGGGAGGAAAAAACAGTTGAAGTAGCATAGATTTCACTAAGCGGCTGATAGAGTCTCACTCTCAAAGCTTTATATTCAATACAAATTAAAATCAATGCGTAAAGATGTTGTCACCTGCCTTGACAAACAGGCCAGAAAACACCCAGAGATGTAGTTTCAAGTGATGTGACATATCTCGTGCTCTGCTGAGGCCAGTTTGAGCCACCCTGCTAATATAAAACAGTCCAAACGCCAGCAGAGCTCGCTGCTTTAGGAGCACTCTGCATAAGGGAATGCTCCAGAGGCACAGGCGGCTGCCTCATATGCACTAACTGCTGGTAGAGGGGTAAGCAACAGTCAGGAAAAAATGAGTAAATGTCCCTGTTTGTTGAAGTGGGTAAAACGTTTGCTGTGCAGTTTAGCTTACTTGGAATGGCACCACTGGGGGTAATGCTGTGTGGCTCAGAGCAGAGCGGTGTCAGCCGGGGCATTTCTGGGCATCTGCAGAGAGTGTAAATGGGGGCTGACCCAGGGCTGCTCTGCCCTCTGTGAGAACTACAGCAGCAGTTAATTTCATGTCACAGAGGGGTAACAAAGGCACCCTGAGGCTAATTTAGTGTATCTTTCTAACAAGTGGAATAAATTATTCTGGCAAATCACCACACTGACATGGAAAATACTACTTCCAGGACAAGATCTAGATTTCTTAGTCTTCTCCATTTTTCTCTTTAACTTTAATTTTCTAAGTTTCTTTCCACTACCATATCGGTTTTCACAGCTCCACTACGTGTGTTTCCACTGTCTCACTCCATTTCTGCACAGCCCACTATCCTCTGTCTTTTTACAGAGATGAGCAGGTCTCAAATATGATAATATGCCACATGGTAAGAAATTCTCTCTAAAAAGCTGGCACCTACATTCTGAGTAGAAATCACGTGTGCTTATCTCACTTTCATACACAGTGTGGGTGCTGGTGTGCATGTGCCCACACAGATTCCTTGGGCTAATATCCAAAACTTACCCCCTCCCTCGGATCTTCCTCTATTTTTAACTCAGACACACCAAATACAGACCTGAGCCTGAGGTTTCCCCTAAACTGGCTACTTCTAGGGATTGCTCCCCAAACTCCTCTCCATAGGCCTCCTCTGGTCTTGGCACCTGAGTTGGTGCTCAGGAGACCTGCCTGATCTTCTGTCAGGATGAGTCAGACACGGGCCTTTATCACCATGCAGGTCCTAGCACACCATTTGCCTATGTACGTGTATCTGCAATTAAATACATCCATTTTACATTCAAAACACACAAAATTGGGGGAACAGAGCGACACCATCTCTGCAGAAAAATGTCATCCTCCTTCATCACCCCTACAACACAACTCAACATTTCTCCGTAAAGGGTGGATGAAATTGGAAAATATCCCACTCTCTACTAGCTATTCTCTTGTTCTACCTCTAAATGAAACAGCATATTCTTTCCTGTCATTTTTATGGTTTTATATATACGCACAGACATTGGTCACACGCCTGCGTTTTTTATGTTCCAACTGACAAACTAGCTTTTTACATGCCTTTTACCTTGTTCTCTGTCTTCAGAATCTTCATGTAATTTCTACTTCTCCAGGAATTTCACCAATTCATCACAGTGAACATGGTTATTTTTTAATTGCTATCCATACTGTAGTAAATATAAATGACAAAAATCATCAAACATATGTTGCCTAAGTTGTATAAATATGCATATATGTTAAAGATGTGGTAGCAGGCAGGTGCACAGGAAATCTTCATAAAGTTAACAGCTACTGCAGCGATAATAAACTGATGTTACCCTTTCAAATGCTAGTCAGGATTTTGCAAGCATTAGCCACCACCGTGTGATTTGAGCAGTGCCACTAATACAGACACAGTCAAGCTGGCAACTTGTCTCTCCCCCCGGCCCCAGTCTCCCCCTTTTTTTCTCACAAAGAAATAGAATGAGTTTATTAAAGTATAGATGCCATTTTCATCTCGCGACGTTAACTGTGTTGTCTGTATCCCAAAGGTACTGAGCCAGTCAACGCAAACAGCTGTGCCACCTACTTGCAACAGTTGTACACCCACCACAAAGCACGGATAGGAGGAGCAGGTTAAAGCGAGCTGTAAAGCTGCTGGTGTACCTCACTTTGCAGTTTACCCATTAGCTCGAGGGAAATTTCATCCCTTTGGAGAATATGCATTGTATGGAGAGCTCGTAGCAGAGAGTATTCTTTTGCTCTCATCTCCTATAAACCACCTACTGCATTTTTATGTTCTACAATCACATACACCAAAACAGTGTTTAGCAAATTAACACCAAGCTAAATAAAAGGCATATCAACCAACTTAGCAGGCAGCTTTTAGATGCTTCTCTACCGAGGATATTGGGTGATCCGTAGGCTGAGAGCATTATTTCCCTCATATTCTCATTATTTGATTTTAGTTCAATTGGATGAGTTTCACAGGAAAATTATTTCCACAAGTTTTATCAGTAGCCCTGATTACTATAAAATGAAGTAATAAGGCAAGCTCATGGAGGAAGACACTGATTCAGTACATCTCCAAGGGCAGCTACACACGTGGGATTTCTACACAGATCTCCCAGTATGACAAAACTGCCCTTTCACTCCATCCCTCTGTAAGGAGAAGCCCTGGCTGCAGGAACTCTGCACAACCACAGACAAGTGCATTGCGTGTCTGTGCATGCACTTATGTGTGTGCTGGGGAGGGAGGGGGAAATGCACGTGGTTGTCTCTGTGCAAGAGAAGTGGATTTTTGATCTCCACTGCAGATAGATGTGTGTGGTTTGATTTCTGTGAGAGTCAGTGGAAAAACGTCTCTTTTCCCCTGTCTCAGGGCTTAAGTCTTGCTCATTTTAGGCCAGATACAGTGTATGTGTTCAGCAAAGGTTTTGCGCCAGAGATGAGATGTGACAAGATGCAAAGAAGTAAGAGAAGTAGCACATGAACCTGCATGCAAGAATACAGTCAGGCACTTGTCCAGTATTTCTAAAAGTCCTGCTACCTCTAACTCTTAGAGCATCTAACAAAACAACATACTAACCAAGACCCCCCAATCATAATTACATTAACATCCACAGCACAAACAAAACACTTGCAGTTTCCCAAAGTGATATTTATTTGAGGACAGATCTACATATCCGTGAATATCTAGGCCTTGTAATCCTGATCCTCTGATACAATAACAGGAGCACAATCAGTACTAACTGTTCATTTAGAAAAAGAAATAGTTTTAACTACAGCACAATTAGTTGTGGGTTTCTTTCTGCCTCTTCAATATAATTAACTAGGGCTTTATCTTACCATTATCCTTCTATGCACTAGGGACTCAATCTAGGAACTTTTTCCTCAAAGGACTCTAATATACTCCTATCTTTTTATATTAATTGAGTTATCTTATACTGTCACAGAGGTAGCAGCTGAAATAGAGATGCAGAAAAAAACTTCAGTCACTCCTGAATCTATTTGAACCCAAAGAACTTCAGCTAAGGAAGTGTTTTGTCACCCAGTTTGAACCTTTCAGGTGTCTGGTCTCCCTGTCCCTGGAGTATGAGCAGGGAAATCCCACTGCTCAGAACAGCTCCATTATCTCACTCAAATTACATTAGAGTTACTAAAAAGTGGTTATCTCACTTTTTCTTGTGAACACTGATGACCATTTCTGATCTTCTGGGAAGTCATTTCCAGAAAACCTCACTGGCAAATGACATTGTTGTAGCAGGAATCCCTGCATGTATTAAAAAGTGAAACTAAAAGCATGCATGGACCACATAACCACAGAAGTAAAGACCAACCTGCTTTATTTCTGTCTTGCATGCTGCCATCAGTATATGCTTTCCCAAAGCTATACTGTATTCGATTTCTCACTGTCAAGGAAATTTTTGTTGCTAAAATCCACTCTGCACACCCCTCAAAAGTTACTGCTTATTGCAACAATTATCGTCATTCATATGACACTAATCTTAAACTTACACTGTTTAATGCAATGACAAAAAAGGATGGTAAGTTGAAAAGCGGAAAAATAGGAGCTGCAGCATTCAGGTCTGCAGTGATACACAAGCTTAGTGAGACCAAAAGAGCCAAGCTCGTAAATAAAACAAAGGGCCTGAACAAATGCTCATGTTCAGTTCAAAAACACCTGCAAGTGCTTTTTCTTACCATGACTTTCTGAGGTTGGCTCATTGAAGCATCAGCCTACCTAGACTGATATGTCACCACTATAATAAGATGTAATAATCACAGAAGGAAGCATTTAAATTGGCAAAGCCCAAGAAATTCAAGAGGACCAAAACTCAAGGTCTAATTTATAAAAAAACAAGGAAAAAAATTCCAGCTCTCTTGTTTGCACAAGTTCACTGCCCTTTCACTGCAGTAAAGGACTGAGGAAATAAATTGGGGCATATGAAGTCAGATCCATTCCCCTGTTGTTCCTCCATGATTGGGGAAATAAAGCCAAGTCTCCTCCATGAAGTCAGGAGCGTTTACATATCTATTTTTTTAAGTCTAGAATGAGTATATAAAAAGGGTTCATCACAGCTTTAAATACCTTCTTCAGAGGTATTATCTAAACTCAAGAAAGATGAATCCCTGATGCCCAGCAAGAGATATCGGAGAAAGCAACTATGAGTTTTTGACTCCCAAAGTACCTCAATGTTCCCTACCTCAAGGCAAATGGTCCCTCTGCCATAGCAAACACCATGGTGACTGCTCCAAAGCCAAGTTGTGTTTGCCATCTTATCCCACACACCAGAGGGCTCCAGTCCAGCTGCTAACCTCTCTTGCCTTTTCTGGTGGACTGTTGTGTCTCACACAAGCGTGGTAGGAGATATATGGGAGGGATAGTAAACAGATTGTTTCTGTCAACTCTGAACACTCCATAACTGAGACCAAGTTGGAATGAGTACTCATAAAATAATGTTGCTTGCAGCATTCATTTCAGTATGGAGGATCTCATCATGCGACCTGTCCAGTTCAAGTCCCTGGTCAAAAGTTTTTAAGTTTAAGATTCAGATTATAGAGAGCTTTTCCTTGCCTGGATGGAGGTAAACTTAAATATCAGCTCATATATTCACATATCAGCAAGTGAAATTTTGTAAAAGAGGAATGTGCAGGGAATGACTAGGAACCACTGACCTCAGCAGTTCTCTTTCAGGATCCTTCCTTGTGCTCTCCTTATATATCTCCATCTTTCTCCTTATTAAGGGAATTAATTGGCTCCAAAACAATACTCATAAATTAGAAGTTCAAGTAGCAAGACCAAGTCGTTCCAATTAATTCATTTGTATATGATCTAGAAACAAACAAAAAAATCCAAGCCAATACCTTAATGATAAAGAAAAGCTTATTTTTCCATATGGGTATGCTTGAAAGGAATATGAGAAGGATTTAGACAAATGGACTAGCTTGAAATAATAAAGTACCAGTTTAAGAAAAATACACAGGCCAAGATTACAACAAATTATACACTCCTGTACCTAAGCAGCATTCACACTCTTGAATTAGAAATATACATGCGTATATGCATGTATATAAGCACAAAGCCCTTAGCCTGTAATGACATTTCCTTAGCAAAGAAAACTGTATTTTTCACTTGTTTTCTCTGTAAATGGCCTTACATTTCTTATTAAACTTTCTGAAAAAAAAAAATAAAAATTTAAAAAAATAAAAATCTGAGACTGACAGTGAATGCCGTTTCTGCTTGAAACAGAGAAGAAAATTATAGCAATTGCAAGTGACCTGTTCTGTGAGAAACAATTAGGCAAGCTGAAGTACAGATACCATGATGTACTCAGCCTGTAGTCCTAGAAACAAGGTATTTCTGGTCCATGCTAGACTTAGAACATTAGAATATAAACCATATCATGACCCGAAAAAAGGCACTCACCACATCCTTTTGGATCAAGCAGGGAGAGGAAAGGGCATATGTATATTTCTGTTCTCAACCACTAAACTGTCCACCCACTCCATTGATGTCAAGGAAATTAGGTTCAGCCCTGTGGACCAGATTCTGGTTTCACTTGCTGCTGCAGTCTGTCATACAAATTTGGTGAATGCTTTTCTGATGTGACCAAATCAGTCCACAACACTTTTAATTTCTGCTGTTTCAAAATGCCAATAATTTTTTCTTCGCAGTGGTTAGAGTCAGTCTTTATTATTTTTTTTTTTAATCTGAGATTTGCCCAAAGGAAAAGACTTGCAAAAAACATCATACAGGCCAGGGCTCCTCCATAGCCTTAGAAACCCCTCTGGAAAGCTGTTAGCCTCTCAGAAAAGGAGTATAACCAGCTGACTCCAAGTGCCACTTGATCAATAATGAGATATTCAGAAGGAGTCTTAATTTTATCTAACCGGAGGGATGAGACTATCATCTTCCCTGACAACCAAAAACTCAGCAGAGACCTCTTAAAGGGAATCATCTCCATTAAATTGTTGCCTGCTTGCAAGCAGTAGCAGTAGTGGCACTCACCAGCTTTCAGCTGGAAATGACTGGGGAGGAATGCAGCAGGTAAACTGATGCTTTGCAGGGGCATTGCACAGATACCCATGGCATTATGTCATTGTGACAGTCATCCATAGTCTGCAGGAACTTGCAATCACTTCTCAGACTATGCCAAAGTTGCTAGGATGTCCCAGAAGGTAAAGCATATATGTCCTGCAACAATGTGTGTGTGTGTGTGTGTGTGTGCACATGGACAGCCTTTCCACACATCATGTTCCATGGGTGCATCACAATATCAGCATAATATCTTTTAAATTATACATTTAAATTAAAATGTGGTGTTCTGAAGGACCATTTGCAGTTCACAGCACTGCAAAAACTTACTCTGACTTTTTAAAATTTACACTATCAAAATATTTCTATTGCTCCCAATTAAGATTTTTAGGGAAGAACAAATATTTAAAATGGCAGGTTGGTGACCTAAGTATATAAATCTTCTTCTTAAAAAAATCTTGTCCTTTTGGAGGATGACACATGTTATCACTAGTAAATTTCAGTATTTAGTCAATACTAAATAACATAAACAACTCATAATTTTTTTTATACAATATCTTTCCAACTGTACAGCTTACAGGTGATAGAAATTAAATTCTTCTCAGGCAGATAATACGATGTTCCCATGATTTAAAGAGGGAAAAAGAAAGACAAATTTATCTCCAAAGCTTTAAGTTTGTGTTTGCCCACACTTTGTTGGGTAATTGGTCTGACAAAGACAGTGGAAAGGAAAAAAAAAAGAAAAAGAAAAAGAAAAAAAAAGGCCCAATAAAAAGAATAATCTTTGATGTAATAGAACAAGAATCAGACCAGTAGTCAAAGACAAGGAGTTTTAGGAATAGTAAAAGGGAACAGTCTGACTTGCTGATAAATTAGGAGATACTGAGGTGCACAAAACGTAAGAAAGAGTACCTGCATAGACAATAGTTAAAGACATATTGTGAGCCAAGCAGACGATAATTCATTTTCTCTGTGATGTAACCCAACACTGTTTAGTTCCTTCTTAACAACCCTTCAATCATGTCTTATTTCATTTAAGTCTAAATAACACTTCAGCCACCTCCTACAAGGGAGGACTTGCAGATTTCCCTCTGGAAATACATTTCTATAACCCTAGAGTGTCCATAAACCCCCAAATTTTATTTTAACTTCTACAATAAGAAAGTATTTAAGTAAGACAGAATTATGAAACCAAGGTTGCACAACATGTCACTTGTTCTCAGAAGATTAATCCGATAGTGTTTGCAGTCATGTATTTGTGTACCTCGCATTAGGCCTCACCTTATGTTCTGTCTATATTTGGACTGTAGCAGGTTTTCAAGTAACCTAAGTAAACTTTAGTTATAAAACGATTATTAGCATAGATATGAATAACGTTTTTCAGACAGATTCTATCATCCTGACTGTAGAAAAGCTCAGTGGTATGAGTCTGAAATGAATGCTTACTACATGGTGTATCTCACCAACCCCAGGACTTCTTAGCCCACATGTACACCTCTGCTTTGTAGATCAAGGTCATATGGCATGTCCAAAGCAGATAGCTAAATCCCTTCCCCAGCTGCAATGGTGAGTCCTTCATTCTCCCAAAATCTCATCCTGTACACAAAACTGACTGGGTTTACAAACCTCTAACCTGATGAGTTTGACACAATCTCCATAGGTATTTGTCATTCTTTTCAAAGGACTGCTAGATACATGTCTGCATTGCACAAGTCAATAATTCTTTATAAAAGGTCCTCAGGCAAAATACATAACTAGTCTGAAATGAGTTTTGACTTAGTAGCCTGCAAGTTATGTCAGGCAAGACCAGGAAACAGCCATATTTTCAGAGCAAATACAATTCACAGTGAATCAAAAAGCTTGCTAAAGACTATAGAAACATTTGGAGACCATGGAGATGCAATCTCACTCATATTCTATCATAATGTCAGCATAAAAGTTCTTGCCTCAATTCAGTTCCACCATGATGAATAGCATGTGGCTTCATTGCATTATGAGACTTAAAACCTGTTGGTCTCAATTTAAATTGAGATGATAGCTAAGCACATCTACTTTCAGCATGAACCAATCAAAAAAAGATGTGGTTTTCCATAGAAACATCTCTACCAATAGTTTATATATGCTGAAGTAGCCAATTACATCTTGGCACACTCAAAAATACATAGCAACAGCAATGACAGCATGGCAACAGCAGCTGCTGCACAACGGAAAAATTAGAAAATTACTCTTTAGAAAAAAATATATTCTGTTAATTCACTTTGTTTACATTTTCTTTCATGAAATAGTTTTGGAAAACACTGTATGTGTAGCTAACTTCTTGTGTACCTCATTACTGGATGGGTGAATTAAGATTATTAACAAAAATATTCCTTGTTGTCAAAGTTGCCTTCCACTGTGGGTATAATTCTGCACATGGCAAATCATTCAGAAAGTATGGGAATTTCATATCAGTTCCTCCCAAATGAAGGTATACCAACAGGCATAAGATGAGTTCACTTTTCAAAGCCAGTATGTTGACTTTGGTGTGACAGGACAATCACCCCAAGCAGTGGGGCCTTACCTGACAACCTAGGAATGGCCTGGCCATGGTGGAAAGGCTGATTCTTCCCTCAGGAAAAGCCATCATATTTTCTCTTCATAGAGTATGACATTTGCCGTATGATCAGATGTATTTACATGAGTATGCACTTAAAAATACATAAAGGGAGGACGGGGATTTTAAATAGCCATGGTGGAAATACTGGGTTTTTTTGAATTGTTAAGGTCCAGCTCCTGCCTCCACAAGCATATGCTTCACTTCCACTCTCCCCTTCCCAGAGGAATGTCCCACTTTTATTATGGGACAGCACCCACAAGAGTGGTTATACTGTGCTTGATTTATACTGTGTCAGTGACGATATAGCAGGGAACAAGCAAAGGGCTGTCAGTACTTTCTCAGCAGGGCGTGAACGTGTATGACCCTATCGAAGTGCCACCTGTGTGTAAAACAGAGCTGCAGAACATGGCAGTTCACAACACACGTTTTTGAAGGGAGGTGATGGGAAGGCAAAAAAAAAAACCTGTGCAAGAAACCCAGTAATTACGTTCACAGTGGCAGTGTCATGTGTCTAAATAATATTTTTGGTGTTTTTTTCTGTTTGTAGATTTGTATCATATTACCCTGGGATATGAAGTAAGCTGTTTGTGCCTCTATGGCTAAGGATGAGGCATTTTCCCTAGTCTAAGTCCTGCCATTCTGTAGCTATTAGCATCTGCAAAGTTAATCTGCTCTCTGGTAAGGCACAAATAGATTTTGATATACCAAGAATGACTACATTTGAGTCGATCAGATAGAGTATAGTAATGTAAATAATTTGTAAGTATGGATTCCAGAAACACCAGATAGAGAATTTCAGCTTTACTTTGTTCATTCTAGTATTCAGGACTCTGTTTTGAGGCTTAATGTTTATTTTACAGTTGTTTTGTTTTCTTTCTGTGCAAGCCTACATTCTGGAATGACAAGTGAGACCATGGCCACTTCCTGACTGCTCAACAATGTGAAGAGATCAGTACTTGAAAGGGAAAGATATTTTCTCTCACTTACGTTAAAGCATCATTAGATAGAGCAATGAGTGGGTTTTTTTCAAATTTTCTCATCTACTTCATTCATCTGCTTGGCCCAGAAAGTGGACTCCAGATGAGATGAAGGTTAATCAGTCCAGGATGGCCTCTGTCCTCCCTGCTCAATAGGTGGCTTGGAGAGTTTTGGATGTTATTTTTGAACCCACCCACATAAAAAAGCTGCTCTCTAAAATGACCTTTGAACATGGCTGCGGGAAGACAGTACTCTCTCAAGTACTGCTTATTGTCCTGCTTTTACATGTTATTTATATGCTTCATCTTCCACTTGTCCTGCTCTTATCCCATTGACCAGGTTCATAGCGGTCATGGCTATGATAGAAATCATTATTATCAGTTATAGTTGCTCTACTTCATTTTAGATAACGCTTCTCTTGGATGAGAATGGAAGTGTATATACTGTTGCTAGCAGCTCTTATCGTTTCTCAAACTGTCAGTGAACAGCCATTATTGTTCTTCCACTTCTCCTTCTATTGTGAGAACAGTTAGTTATCCTACTTCTCATAAAGCTTCTGGTTTGCAAATTAGCTTCCTATGTAATACTCTTTTATTTAAATCTGGAAACCTTCACCCTTCTTCCCCTAGTTGCATATGGGGAAAATTAGTCACCAAATGGAAATGTGACTGAGAATTGAATATGAAATGTACACATTTCAGAAGAAAAAATATATATCTCTACCTTCCTGAGTAGGATTCAGAGCTGGCATATTTTGAATTTCAGCATAACAGGTACTTTCTCATCACTTTTCTCTTTTAGTTCTTGGCTGAAATCATCAAGTATTGGAGTACAGCTTTCTATTCAGTATGGTGAATGTGACCTCATGTAACCTCTTGCCCTCCCAGGAGAAGAACATGAAACTTTCTGAAAAAATACGTCATTCCTTGAGTTTTAGGGGCAAAGACTCATCTAACAGCAACATCTGATGGAAAGATTGTAGGAATAAGATTGAGCCACCATCTCCAGCCTAAGTTCCCCCATATGATTTGTGTAAATTCCCAGAGCTTCCCATATGCTTTGTCTCTCAAGCTAATGCCTCAGGTGAGAGGGATGCACTGGTTCTTCAGATATTCTTCATAGGTTGTCCATTGAAAAGGTACATCATCCTAAGTAGACTCTTTATTCTAGGTAGAGAATGTGAATGCCACAGTCAAATTTTATCACTATTCCTCTATCAGCGTTAGCTTATGTAAGTATTAATTCCTGGCAAGATGTGAAACTCGGAATTTTGGTTTTTCTGTTTTAAATCGGGCCTGTCGTGTAATTGAGGTCATTGTCTATGTGTGTGGGAATCATAAATACCTGCAAGCACAGCATCAGAATAAAAACACTGAGTGAAATGAAATAACACCGTAGTTATTCATTACCCCATTGACTTACTAAGAAAAAATGCTACAGTAGAAAGAGTTGCAGAAGCTGATCCACTGCTGCTTCATAGCAGCCACCCCAAACTCTGCTCCACAATACCAGAACAAGTGATAGCAAAACTGTATCAAGGGGATCATGCTCTGGTTTAGGAATGCAGTCAATACACATGGTGATGTGGAGGCAGGTAGTGGGTTGACCTTGGCGGGATGCCTGGTGCCTACTAAGCTACTCTTCCCAGTAGGGCAGGAGAGAGAAAATAAGACAGAAAACACCTAGTAGGTTGAGATAAAGTAGTTTACTGAAAAAAACCAAAATCCCAACAGGGGAAAAAAATTAACCTCTACTTCCCATCAGCAAGCGATGTTCAGCCATTTCCTGGGAAGCAGGGCTTCAGCACACAGAGCAGTTGCTCTGGAAGGTAAACATTTTAAAATAACAAATGCCCTTAGTTCATTCTTCCTCCCATAGCCTTCATATCTGAGTTGACATCACATGGTATGGAATATCCCTTTCGTTAATTTAGGTCAGCTGGCCTAGTTGTGTCCCCTCTCAGGATCTTGCCCACTCCAAGCCCCTTGATGGGGGTGGGGGGAACATTAGAGAGACAATATTGATGTTGTGCCAGTGCTGATCAGCAGTAGCCAAAACACTGGTGTACTACCAACACCTTTCTAGCTAACAATGCAAAGCACAGCACTGTGAGGATTGCCATGGGAAAATGAACTCCATCTCAGCCAGACCCAACACAAGGTGCAAAAGCAGTTCTACACTGTGTGAAACACAAGTTACAGGGAAACTCCAAGAGCCAGGTTTTGCTGGGAGAAGAGGGATGGATGTTATCTACAGATGTAGCTGCTGATGGCAGCTAAATCACTCCGTAAGTTATAATTTTTTGCACTTAAGAATACAAGAGCTCCCACATCAAGCTGACCTGTCTTATGCTTCACTGAAGCCCTTCTATGGCTTTGTCCCTCCCTTGTCTCTCTCTTGCTTGCCACAGACCCTGGGCCAGAAACATGGGCGTTGATGCTCTTGTCCTTTCTCCTCTGTACCATACCCCCAGTGTGAAGCTGCACATGCAGTACAGAGCTCAGGTTGCTTCTCCAAGCAGCTCTTTTTCTGTACTTCTCCTCTGAAGTGACACTTGTCTCTGTCTACTCTTCAAGGTGCTGCCCGTTCACAAGAACTGACACACTTTTCCACTTTGTCAAAGTGGAAACTGGAGTCTCTGGGAGAGCGCTTTTGAGTGCCAGTGCAGGCCACCCACTTGATAAAAATGGTCGTGATACTAAAATTATCAAGAGCCAACTGTCTCTTCCTCCTCTTCATTCAGATAACAATCCTTCAGCGTGCAAGATCCTAGTAGTCTTTAACAAATAGGAAAAGGTGCACGACAGTGTCATATCTAAGCAGAGCAGAGGGGAATAAGAAAGTGATGCAAGATCAAAGGGAAAAACAGAAGTACTGCAAGTGGTCTGAAGAGCATCCCCTGGGTCAAGGGAAAAGAAATGAGGTAATGAGAGCGGTTGAATGACATGGGCATTCTCATAGAGGACCCATTACACAAAATTGATTTGCTTTAATCTAAACTATTTGGCAAAAGCAGATAGCACCTGCATGCCAGATACATAAAGAATCTTGTAATCTGCTCATGATCTATCTGCAGGCTGCACTAACTGTCAGTTGCTTGATGTGCACGAGCCTAGTGTGGGGAGACAGGGAAAAAAGGAAGAGCAACTAACTAACTAACTGTAGCACAAGCATGGAAAGCTTTCTTAATTGTCTCAGTTCTTATTTTTCCTTCCTTCACTGAATGGCAGTTTTGACCCCACAGAATAATTTTCTTTTTAGATCAGGCTTCAGATACTGAAGATTTAATGCACACTTTTTTAAACCAACAAGCTGAATTATCCATCTGGTTGTCTAATATATTTTTGTGGTAGCTCGAGGTCCTAGCAAATTGGATATTTCAGTACCTGGACGTCTCCAGTATACCAGAACATAATGACAATGAACACGTACATTGGTGAAAAAAGGGGGGGTTGTATTTCTGTATAAGTATGATAATACATTCTGACACCATAAGAGCAGTATTTTCTGTCAATCAGCTTGAATTCTCTGTAAGTCTCAGACATATAAGTCACATTGAGAGGGTTATGCATTTCACAAGTGGATTTATATATAAATACTTTCTCTGGCTCTAGTTCAACACAACAAAAGAAGTCAAACATTAGTCTGTATTTGTATTTCTTCACTGAAATGTTTTGACATAAACTGCACACATTCCTAGCTGAAAAGTGCCATACAGTTTGGAAGAAACTGCTGTGAACACCTCTATTGTTCACAAAATGCCAAAGTTTTTCCTTCTTAGAAACTTAAAGGCCTCATTTCCACAGCTCCATCAGCACTTTTGTTCTAAAGAGCACACAGTTCTGTATACAGCCTTCTCCTTCCTTTCCTAGGCTTCTTTCCCTCGTAAGTAGATTCAGAAACCTACTAACACCACAGAGAGCTAAAAAAATTACATCTGACCTTTGTCAAAACAATGAAACATCTGCAACAAAATGGTGGCTGTTTTCTATTCAATTGTGAGGCAAATATCCAGTTTTGCACTGTATTAAATGAATCACTGTCACTCTACAGTGCATTTGTTTACAGTGCATGGCAACTTCCTAAGTCAAACTGATCAGTTACACTGCTTAATTCTAGAAAAAATTCAAGGGAATTAGAGTTATTCTGGATTTGCCCCAGAATTCCCCTGTTCCCCTGATGTGTAATGGAAGGGATCACAGCCACCACCTAAACTTGCATGGTTTGGGTACAGCTCTGCCAGATGATAACAGATGAGCAGAGTGACTGTAGTGTGAAAGCAAACTTCACCACATCCAGAATAAACTACAGATTTTCCTGAAAAGTATCAGCTAGCAGAGTCCCAAGGGTCTGCTAAACTGGTCAAGTATCACTGCAGCACACTGATCATCTGAGTACTCTCTTTTACTCTGAGAATGCCCTAACATCCAGTCAACACTCACCCAGCATTCATCCATTCACCCCAGCCCTTCCCTATCCTCCTTGTAGCCTGTCTAGCCACCACAGAACAGCAAAATCACCTAAAAGAGCAGAAAACCTCAAGGCTTCAAATTCCACTTATGGGAAAATATAGGCTCATAGTCCTGAGGCAGATTGTCTGTAAAAGCATGTTCCATTTCACAGTGTTCATTTTATGAAATCACACTGAGAAACACAGTGTATTCGATCCACTGGCTCAAACTCACCCTAAGTAGTCTCTATGAAAATGTGTTGGTTTCATTAGACATCCAATACTGCCTTTAGTTCTATGGGTTTAATTATGAAAAAGCAAAAAAAAAAAAAAAAAAAAAATTCAAGCAATATGTAGATGAACCTGGACTGAAATGTGTTGGGTTTAGAAAACAAAGCATTGGTTTCAATGAAAAGCTACTGGTGTAAGTGAAAATATTAAGCCTTGAAAGGAAATCTATTCATTTCCATAAAAATTTAGTGACTTGAGTATGCATGGATTGGTTCCACTACGGATATATTGGATTCAATGACACTGTATTAGTTTCAAAGCATATTTATCCATGCAGTAAAAATGTATAGGTTATGAGAATTAAAGAGGCGTGATGATAGCTGCCCTGAAGACTAATCCAAAATACAATTTCTATTAAAATTGATCAAATTGGACTTAACAATGATACATCCAAAAACCCTAAATAAATTTTATTGTACTGTATCACTTTGAACACATCAATCCTTTTGTGTCACTCTGGTACAAACTGATTCTTCCAGGTTTCAAGGGGCTACATCCCTTCCTCTGCTCCACAGAATGCAACTGTAAGACATTCAAGTTCATTCATAAGCAAACTTCTTTTTCTCCCATCTGTAAGGATGAAAATACAGCTTGTCCCATAGGCCAGGCAGATAGGAATATAACATTGACTCCTTTTTTCAAGACTGTATGTGGAGCCCTAGGGGTGCTGCCTGGGGGAAGAAGCAGTCCTGTAGACTACAGACCTGAGGTCAGTAATCCTCATATTAAAGTCCAAAAGTATCTCCATGCTTGTGCTTCTTTCTGGCTGGCTCCAGGTGCCTCCTTAGGGCATTATTCAGGCTCTCTGAATCACCCTTCAAAGATCACCTAACTTCCTCCTGTGAATAGATATGGAAACAGATATGGAGTTCTGGCTGTTTGAATAGGTGCTCAAATCAGGCAAAGTAGCGTACCCATGAAGCCATTGCTTTGCTTAGGCCTGCTCATTTTTATTTTCAGGTTAAAAATTATGTGCCATACTGAGATGCTTGTTGGCTCATGCTGAAGCCTAAAACCTTAGGCATGAACTCCCTTTAGAAACTACATTTTTTCTCAGAAATCACAGTGTTTAATAAATGCACAATTAATTGAGCGGTGTTTCAGCTTGATCTGCTGTTGCACAATAGGGCTCTGGCTACACTGCTGTTATAAGTTATATTCTGTAGACACAACATTTGGAACCACTCAGGCTTCTGTGGCTGTTCCTATTGTAAAGAGGCATCCTGAGTGATGCTGAAAGCCCAGGTATTTGTTTTGATTTGTCTATAAAAATGTATCAGTAACTTTATTATTTAGTTTGTCCTGCTGACTAACACAGCTACCCACTCATACTAAAGAATGTACATAATACAGAGGCTGTTAAGTGCCTGTACTATTTTTATAAGAAAAAACATCAATAAGCACTTGACTTTGAAGTTTTTACCATCCATTTTCCAGAATGACTCTGAATGATAAAAGAAAACAGTCTTCAACCTCCCTCTTTGTGGTACACAATAAAGCTCTATTTACCATGCAATTTCTTCATGATGGGACCCTAGCTTTTCCCTACACACTCTCATTTCCTCAAACAACACAGGCAAATTAATTTTTTTCTTAAATCCTGACTAGTCTGTTCCAGTAAAATGCAAGTGGCCCCCAATATTTTGAAGTTATGGTATAATAAATATCCTGGGTTCAAATCCTAAATCTAGACTTTCAGAATAAATAAATGATAAATCAAAATGCAGGATCACTATCCACATGATTCTGATGAGCCACAGTTTTATCTTGCCACAGGAGAGAATATTCTTATGTTGACACAACCTATTTTTCACTGTCATGTTACAAATTAAAAGTTTGTTGCAACTCCTAAGGAACATAATCCATTGTTTTCATCAGAACTCCAAGTTAAATGTACACTATAAAGTTTAAGTTTTTATTTAAAGCCTACAAAAGCATAATTTTTAAAGGCAGTTACCATTGTGTAGTATAAAACATCCTGCATCAATTTCTCTCAGAACAAACTTTTTAAAGTGCTATTTCCAGTATCACCATGCAGGCTTTCTAATCATACCTTCCATACCTACAGGCTTCCGAGACAATAAGGATTTTCCTCAATTATGGTTTGTGCAATATAGCGAGTTATGCCTTGTTTCTAATTTCTCTCTAAATTCTTCATCTACTTCTTTCTTGTACCAATAGAAAGACAGTTGGTTTGGCATACAGCACAATTCCTCTGATTCCTTCTGCATTTTATTCAACTTTTACTACTTCCTTTTGATTATTTTGTACTGCTATATTATCAAAGTTAAAACACCCCATATGCCAGCTATAGTACAAGATGCTATTTGCTCAAAGGAAATTAGAATCTATGGTCCTGATTGTTCAAATATTTACACAGAGGAGTAATGGCATGACTTAAACTGTTCAACCAGATTTCTCGTGAACGTGTTGATATTTCAGGTATAAGTGTTGACAGTAAACACTGTCCTTAAATGCATAACCTGAAGCAGATGGAAGGAGTGTTTGGGCTCTGTGTGGGGAAAGCCCTCTGCTTCTGCTTCCCCAGGTGAATACACAGGAATGAAGGTAAGGTGCAGGACTTGAAAAACAATCAAGTTTGACAGTACAAGTTTTTGTTGTTTTCATGTGGCTTAAATCCTGGTCAGGTCAGATTGTTTTGTACTCACTCCCTTGGCTGTTTCCACAATCATGCTTTTCCTGCAGTAGTCATTTTACACATTTGTTACATATATTTTAGAATTCATTCTGTTCTGTGCATGCACTTGTAGGTCTCCTGATTGCTAATTTTTAAGCATCTAGCCAACCCAGTCAGTAGATAGGCGAACATTTACAACTATATCTGACGTTTTCTGACTTCTTCAACATATTTTGTTATGTATATCCAAAACATGAGCAGCACCTGACTGAATAACCCTAGCCAGTCCTAAGGCAGCAGATATAGAGCAGCATATATTGCTTCAGAACCTGTTCCAGGACCCCCTCCACCACACGGATTTATGTGCATCAGATAAGCAAGTCCAAATGCATTCATATCCTACTGTAAAAGAGGAAAAAGATCAGAGCAGTACAGCCCTTCAGGGCCTCCAACAGAGGCTCTTTGCTATCCCAGGCTGAAAGACTTCTCACACTGATTTTTAAAAAGGGAGTTGATAGCATGTAGGTTGACAGCCTTAAGTAAAGGATGAGGAATGCACAAAACAAGGCTATCTCATGGGATAGCTACTATTAGTTTGCCTTTCATGTAGGGCAAAGTCCTGCTCTCAGGAGAGCACACACTTGGGATGATGCTACCACCTGTCATTTAGTAAATCCAGATTTACAAAGGTGTAAACAGGAGTAGAATTTGTTCCAGAATCTCCAGGCAAGCTGAGAAAGAGCCCTTCCAGAACACATATTTCAATATCATGCCTTAGGTAACAGCAAAATCACAGTCTTTATGTTTCTTTCATGAAGTATCAAGTTTCCATGCATCATATATCATTATATTTCTTTAGCTACTTCATAGTCCTAAAAGAACACTGGATTGGGTGGATGGAATGGTGGGTTTTTTTTTACATTTTTCAAGAATATACATTTTTCAAGTCTAAATAAAAAAAAAAGTATTCACTCCTTAATTGGCTTTTGTCAGGAGACAGTCTTCTTTTCAGCTAAGAGAGATGTATTCTTTGATGTCTTCATTAAAAGATCTCACAATTTTTTTTTCCTGAGAAATTTATCTATCTATATATATATATATAAATACTATGGTAAGCTTTTGTCTTCCCCTTTGATTGTTCCATAATGCCAAGAATGCCATTTTAAATGTGTGTTATTTTAACAGGGTTTATGTTAATCAACAAGGTAGATATTATTCTTTAAATCTGAGTTTAAACAGTATGAAGAGTGGAGCCAATTCAAGTAAATCATAATTGCTAAACAGGATTAGTTTGCAAGAACTTCCTTAAAGTTTTCAAGGAAACATACACAGGAACAGATCCCTGAAGCAGAAATACATTTTATTCATAGCTTCTAACCCAGGCCTGCACTCTCCGAAGTGTCACTGTCATGAATCATTGTTAGCAAAACAGTAACTCTAGTGGTCTTACATTTTCTCTCTGTGCAAATTATGTATGTTTCATGTGACATTACTTACTTCCTCAACTAGCAAGTCTTCCCCGTCTGTTGGAAAGCCACCAGTGGTGATGTGCTATCAAAGTGAATTACCTTCTTACATGCCAGGAAATTAGGGCAATCCAGTGCCTTTCATCTAGCTCCTCTACACTGCCATCCTGCTCCCACAGGGTCTCCCATTCACTCTTCTCCTACTGATTTGTATGGGAGCAATTGTGTAGGAAGTAATTTCTCTGTGGCTTGAAAAATGCTTTTCAGGCTTGAAAAGAAACTGTGTGATTTCATGTATGATTTGTTCTTAGACAGCCCCTGAGTACCAGAAAGAGGATTCCCATCCAAGTTCCATGTAAGTGGGCAAAAAACCAACATGATGAGGGAAACAAAGTAGAAAAAGGGTGGCCTATCAGATCCAAGCATAGTAGCTGTAGGGGCTTCTACTCCTTGTAAACGCCACAGTGCAGCTGCAGCCAGTGTCAGGACAGAAGATTCAGGTGTCAGATCATGATGGGTTTCTTTCATTTCCTTTGCAATTCTCATGATGCCAAACACTTGGATTATTATGGATGTAACAGATCTGTACAGGAGGACGATTTGATGTCTGAGAACTGTTAACAAAATGACTGGCTAGTAGAAGTTTAGCTGAAAGTAGACTTTGAGAGGAAACTGGCTAACAGTCTTTCCTGCCCTACTGTAAGTTACACTTTGAGTATAAGATACATGTCTTCAAAACGTGACAAGTGCTAAAGAACCCTGCGAATGAACAGTTAGGAGTACGCTCCAGTTCCCCATTGCCATATCATCTTCCTTCTCTTCCTCTCACTTCTATTTCTCTCCTGCCTACGCCAGCATTTCATTTCTCTCCGATAATCTGGTCATGCCGTGTACCCCTCTCACATAAGCCCACGTCCATGCCTGTCTTTCCCTTTCATAGCTCTTCACCTCCATGCCACCCATCTCCCTCCTCCTTTCCTTTCCATCTATGGATGCACCATGATAGTGCTGCCATCTTTCTCCTTGCTTCAGTCTTCTCTGTGTCTCTGAGTGAGTTTCATCCCTCCACGACTTCTGCATTGCTTCTTGGGGGTTCACCTGATCTCCCAATAATTGCATACCCTTTCCTAGATATTCTCACAAAGTTTGCCATTTCCCCCATTTAAAATCCCAAGTTTGCTTCCCTCTGTACGCTTTTATTTATTTCCTCAGATTTCCACCTTTAGCCTCTTCCTACCCAATTATTGTAAAAAAAATTAAGGGGCTTTGCTTTCAGTTACAATATGTCCGATATTACTGAAAAAATCTCTATCCTGGGAGAGACAAGGAGTCAGGAGGATTGATTTCTTTGAGGCAGAGTTAATCTGATTATGTTGAAAAACGAGTGTCTAATGAAGAGCTAGATCCTATTATCTTAATTGTTGAGTTGCTGTTATTACTCCATAATATGGTAGGTAAAAGAGATGTAAGCAGGTATTCTACAGTTTCGTACCAACCAACGAGAATTCATCCAGTGGATATGTCCAGGAGTATATTTATGCATACAAAAAGTTCCTTTGAACACTCAAAGTCTCACCTACATTTAATGCACACATCTGTAGTATCCCTAAGTAAATGGGAACACTGTTGTCTCAGTTTATATGTGCTGTGCAGTTTCTCAGGAAAAACGGTGGCATTCTATTGGAAGGTTAGGTCTTGCCTCTGTTTAAGTTAGTGACCCTATTGAATCTGGAACAGCCATATTGATATCTAGGAGGATAATGATACCTGTGCTCTCCAGAAAAATTCAGATTGTGATCCCTCCATGACCCCAAGCCAGAGAGGATGAAACAGTAAATTATGCTAATCTACTCATTGTCAGGTCCCCATCTGTTCTTTCCTTTCATTCAAGGTTCCAATCTTTCCAGAGCTAGCCCCACGTGAACATCTTTAACAAACACCTGGAGCTAAACCCACTGCAATGGCTTTGTACCCCCCTTCTCCACAGTGAATATAGCGAGGCACAAACCGCGGGGTTCTCCACAGCTCGCCTTCCCCAGGATGTGGAAGAACATCTAGCAACACGATATATTAAATGGCATTTGATTGTATACAAAATTCAGTAATTTGCAAAGGGTCTCCCAGTCATTAGTGAGAATTAACGAGGTTCTACTGTAATAAAATCTTACTTCAAAATACAGAGTTTTACCGGAACATATGGGATTATAAAAGTAAATGTGCATCACACATAATCTTATGCCACATTATATAGCACATTTTTAAAAAGGAAACACCCACAGGTCTGAACAACTTTTATTTTTATGCAAATGCTGTATGCACAGAGACGTGCTTACTTGTCACTTTTGTGTTGTATCACCGCAGTGCCAAAGGGAAGCATCATGTCTCGCTTTGCCTAGCCTTTCTCCATCTACCTTTGCAAACACTCTTTACCATTCATAGGCTAAAGGACTGATGGCATCACAAAATCTGTTTTCTCTTCTCATCCATCTTCTGTGATGTGCAGAAGGAAGGCCCTGCAAGAGTTTTGTAACCCGATCCTCCTTGAGAACTCAGTGCTCTGAGTACAGCTTATGCCCAACCCTGCATGCTTTCTATAATCATAACCATCATCTTTTTATTATGTCTTGGACTTGAAGAGTCCTGAAAGCAGATGTAACTCATGATGACCTGACTTCAATGGGAGAATGAACCAGGTGGCTAATTGTCTCTAAAACAAATACACTGATAATTAGCAGGAGAGCACAATGCAACAGAAGCCTAACCACCAACCTTTTTTTAAGTTAAGCAAATGGGTGAGCAAATGATGCAGCTGCATCATACTTTGACAAGCTAATAAGGGATCCATACTTCATCTAGTCAGCTATACTAGCCGAACCATGCCCTCAGGACCTGGTATCAATGATACTGAAATGGTAGACTTATAGAAAACGGAAAAAAATATGTGCACAAAAGCACTTCTGCACAGAAGTTCTTCTACAACAGTTTACCTTTCTGGGCAGATCATTACACTAGCATTTCTCCCTGAGTATCTGCCTTCAGTCCTTGCCTTACATCCCAAACAGAAATAACCTTGGTGGCCTCATCTTGCTTTCCACTTTCCCATGTCACAAAACAAGCCCATTGTCATCCTCTGCTGAGGAGCAGTCAAGAAACAAATAGCAAAAAAGCTGTCAGTTAAGCTGTATTGCCTTGGCACTGCTGCACAGAAGAGTTTGCTTGCTGATGCCTCTCAGAGTAGAGGGCTTTAGCTGCACATCCCCCACCTTTACAAGCACTAAACTTCAGCCCATTGATTCCATAAAATGTAAGCAAAGAAAATGCTTGTAGTGGAGCTTGCTTTAAAGATATTAGCAACTCAGAGACTTTAATGTTAAAACACAGATTGCTTTGTAAATGGTGTCAAGCAGCAGCCCAAAATATAGCACCATATAAAGTACCCAATGCAAACAACTCCACAGGTGTTGACAGAGAGGTGGAAAGACAAACATTTCCAAGTTATTCCCATGTTCCCTGTCCTGGTAAGACAATTCAGGCTTTTGTGGGATAGGAGATAACATTCTCACCTTTGTTATTTTGTTTCAATATTTACTGTTGTTTATCCTTAAAAGAGGGATACAAAAAGCAGTGGTTAACTGTTCATCTGGAAGTGTTCTAAGTGCTAGAGAGAAAAAAAAAATCAAAAAGACCATTTACCCAGCACTCTCAGGTCAGATTGAAAACTAATTTAGGCACTTTTCTTTAGGAGAACCTCCCACATAGGAAGGTGTTTGTTCTAAAAGAGAACTAGAAAACATAACTAGAAATAAAGCAAGGGCCAAATGTATCAGTGTTGTGCCAGTCTTACCTGTTCTCTACTTTTTCCCAGTACTGATAGCAACAACACAGAAAAATCCTGCTGACTACACCCACCCCACCTCACCAAAGGTACTTGGCTCTAAAGCAGGTTTTGTCAAAGCCTATCAATCACACATCACTAACCTCCTTACAAACGAGTCTTGACGGGTTTACACTGGCATAACACCGGGGCAAGAGAGTGGTGAAATTAACCTCTGCTCAGGGTCCAAAGTGAGAAAATCACAAAAATTAAACAGACAGCATATATGGTGAAAAGTAGAATTTTCCACTAACATGTTTCTGACTTCCAGTTTTAATAGTCTAAGGAATTGTTATTAGAGTGATCAAAGGGAGAAATCACAAATGCGAGAAATATGACAACCAGGCATCAAGCTAGTGTGGCAAAGGAGATTGCTTTCTTTCCATTTCCTGTTAAATACTGCTTTGGAACTTTATTTTGATGTAGATTTGACAAAACTCGCATTGCATTTCAGTTTCTGGTGCATAGGTCTGCTGAAAGAAAAAGAATAAAGGAAAAATGAAGAGACTGTCAGAACAATAGCTGCTTTAAAAAACAAGAAGTCTGCCAAGGCTTTAAATTTAGAGAGTTTACTCTGACAAATAGAAAAAAAAGTCTCTGGGGAAAATAACCCCTTGCCTACTTTTGCAGCCCCTTAAGACTATTAACTAAGCCTGAGGTACTTATCTCTGAACTTGCAAAAAGTTAGCTGTTCTTTAATTGTTGAAGTAAAGAGTATATTAGATATTTTTCTTTTCAGTTCTGCTGCTAACTAAGATTAATACAATAGCAAGTAAGTTTCCTTTTTTTTCTTGCATCAATTCATCTATCATTTCAATGTCATTTTTAGAGATATAAATCCAGACCCTTGCAAATTTCAGAACAAGCTTAGCTTTTGTTGTTTGCTCATGTAACTTTCAGGAAATACTAATAAAGACATGAAAGAATATCAGCTGCTTACCTACCTTAAATATACCACTGTGAGATGAAGACATTTCCAATTTCCTCAATAATCTTTATTTTATCATAGTAAGCATTAGAATGTGGTGTTCTTGGAACACAAGTTTATTATGATTTGCCTAGAAAACTGCCTGAGTATTTCTGGCTTCAACTTATCATGTGTTCCTTGAAATAATTGTTTTGCTGAACAAGTAGCATACAGAAGTTTAGCCTCTTGAGACTCTTCTTCCATATAAGTTTTGAACTTCCTACTTATCAACTCTCTTCCCATAGTTCTTTCTTGGGAGTCCAGGATATTTTTCTGTAAGAGACATTTCAGGATCAGGCTTCATGAATAAGGTGTGAAATGTGACCCTGTCTCCCAAATCAGTCACTGAGTTCCAGCAGGTGCTGAAGGCATGTGACGTCCCACATGGAGCCTTTTCCCTTTTGGTACAGGCAGGCAGGTAGTGTGTATCACCAAGGTTCTGACTAGTGCAGCAGTTCTAAGTTGTGTATCAGACTAAGTTGTGTTCCCATCCCTGATTATTCATTTTGTCACACTAGACCATAAGAAACCAGAATGTTGAGAGCCAACAGATGCACATATTCTCTATAAGGAACATGTCTCAGAAGATACTTGTAGAAAATATAGCAACACTGAAGGAAGTTTCCTTTAAAAATATAATTTTCTTTAAAAATAAATATTTAGTTGCAGAGTAAAAACAATATAGAGATTTAATTAAAACCTTAATATTTCCTATAAAGCTGCTTGTCAACAATATTTCCTATACCAAACCACACTATAGCATTTTGCACACTGGTTGTACACTTCCTTCTATGAGTTAGAGTGAAAGTAAATACTCTTTTACTGCATGGTATTTCCTCTTATTCCTTGGGACATTTATTTCATGAGGAACTTGATAAATTCTCGAACTAAGCCTGAGCACATATTTTCTTCCTTTCCTAATCATCTCCAGAACTGTACTGAATGAAATGTTGGGCTGTGACTACTGCAGTCTGCAGCAGAGATCACCTGCTCCTGTTCCTCCCATTATTTGGGTCTGTGCAGAACCATCATATTTCTGGAGCAGCAGATGCCTTTAGCATCTGTATGTTCACCATGTAGAAACCACTGTTATACATTTGAGCTTCTTTTCTCCAGTTTTAATGACTTAAAAACAAAACTAGCTCAGGTGGAAAGGCAAGTTCTGACTGGGGCTACATATCAGTACCAAGGAAGTCACCTCCACAGAATAAACCTATGGGTATGAGGCCTGTCTTTCTTCGTCTTGGACATTGAAAATGCTGAATATATAGAAATAAATAAATTTTCTTCTTGGTTACATCAGAGCCAATCTTTCTGCTTTTTTTTTTTTTTTTTTGTAAATTTGAAATGAGATCTGTAGTCATGTCAATGATTCTGGACTTTTCATCAGTGCAACACCAAAATGCAAAAGTCTGTTACTCAGTGGAACTCATTGTCAGGAGATATTTTATTGAAAAATTGATGCAGCTTGTAAAAGGAAAAACGTATTTCCTAATGTAAGAAGACTTTTCACTTCTATACACAATTCTAAGAATTAGAGAAAAACAACTTCTATATATTGATGACAGGAAAAAGATTTCCATTTGAGCTGATTATTTAACAGATATTTACAAGAGAGTTTCCTTCACCCACAGACAACAGATAAGACATGAGAGGAAACAGTATGTATGATCTGATTCAGAATGCCTGTCCGGACATGAATTTCATGAAACATGCTGATATTTATGCCCTTGACATTCCCCACATAGTTCTAGAAATTATCAGCTTTGTTTACTTTTCCATGGCAGTGCATGCATACACAATTGTACACAAATGTTTCCCCTCACCAGCTGAGTGCACATCCATAAATAAAACATTCCTTAGAAAAGTTATAGACTAAACCACAGAGAGGATCAGCAAGGTCCTCAGGAAGATGTGGCATTGGGACTGAAAGTCTTCAGGGAAAAGAAAAAACTGGAAGACATGGCTCAAAATCTTGAAAGAGAACATGACAGCTGAAAAAATGGAAACAATCATTGAGCAAATGAATGAATGAGTTGAAAGGTATAGTTACATGGAATACTCATTCATGGTTGTCTCATGCTGATTAGTTTGTTCCTTAACACCTCTTTCCAGGCTTCTGCCTTTTGAGCAAAGTAGGGACGGTATCTAGAAGACTTTGAAGGCTATATTCACCAGGCTAGGTAAGCACACAAGGGTAAAGGACACAAAAATCCATCAGTCTTTGTAAGAGACAAATGCTACAGTACAGCCAGCAACCTGTGATTTCTGAAAGGTGAGCCACGTCCCATCTTGCTCCCCAGTCACCAGATTTAACCAGGGCTCCTCCTCCAATGATTGTCCTGATTCCTACACTTTTTCTTTCTTTTCACCTTCATCTCCAGAACTGGTAATGCCTTTAGAGCCACAGCAGGCTTTATATGAAAGCTGTCATGCAGTCAGAAACTGCAAACCAAATGAAAGCAGGTTACTATTTTTTGTCCACTGAAAGTTTTGGAAATGTTTTTGAAATGGGCTAGGAGACAAGTGCTTGTGGGGGCAGGGTAAAAGAGGATGTGATTCTTCAAGATCAGGTTTAACAGTAAGATATTTGCCAGAAACTCCTTTAAAGAAACTTCTAAACAGGAGCAGGTTCCTTTCCTTGAACCTGGTCACTAGAGAAGCAAATGTTAAGACACAAATTAGACCACAAGCATTCCACTTCCTGCGCTAAAAATAAGGTGTGTTTACACCTATCCATACATTTGAAATGCTTTAAAGGGAGGTGTTTTGCTTAGTTCTCTAACTAGTACTGGTTGTTGCCAAGGAGGAATCTTTTTACTTGGTCCGTGCTTTTCCTTACTACATTATATTAGATGACACATGGGGAAAAATCAAAGCAGGTTTTTTTAATCTCTTGCCTAATTGAACCAGCCGTTTCCCACAAAGCCCTGGACCATTGCTTAGTTTTCCTCCCATATCTACTGAGGAGACTCCTACTATGGGAAAAATTCACTTAATTCCTTTAAAAATATATATTTTTTTAAAATCTTTTGTTTAGGGACTTTTAAACATACTGATTCTCCATCACGCAGCCCAGAGCCTCGGATGAAGTGATAATTAGGTGTTAAGAGCTAACCAGATAACCACAGAGGTTATCTGTCTCCAGGCAGCCACTAAACACCTAAGCAAGAGTGAAAGTATGAAAACATGAGGTGCTCAGGAGCATTCGCCCCTAATAAATTTTGAAACGTTTTGAAACATTTTGAGTTACTGGCCTGCCTTTACAGCCCCACGCTGCTGTGACACATCCTGGCGTGCTTGACAGTACCCACCCACTTAGAAAACTCGGTGCTCATGATAAAAACATGACGTGTTTAAACTCATAAATCTTGCTGTGGCCCCTATTTTCAGCAAGGAAACATATTGAGAAAATCCCTCTTCCGCATAAATGCAGATCATACAGCCTCATTTCATCAAGGGGAGGGTTTTCTGGATGTGCTTGACCTTGAGATCACCTCAGTTTGTTAGAGCCTGGTGCTAATAATGCCAAGGTTAGGAGTTCAATCCCTGTATGGGTCATTCACTTAAGAGTTGGACTTGAAGATCCTTGTGGATCCCTGCTATGATTCTTACTGCCTAGGAATCCTTTTGTTTACAGAGGTGAAGATTTCGTGTAAATTATTCCGTCAGTTGACTTGGAGCTCTTCATACATCCTTCCTCCATCTGTTAAATTCACAGAAATATAAGACTTGCCATTACAAGATTCATACTGTGCTCAAAACAAAAAGGATTTGTAACGTAATAAATAGATTTTTTTTTCTCTCTTCGTTTCAGATATAATTTTTTCATTGATATTTTTTTTTTTTTTTGGTGAAGATTCTAAGCTTTACCTACCTGACAGACACTTAAGTGATATTCAAGAGAAAAACCATCTGTATAGAGTTTAAGGTGATATGTTCATAATAAGAAATTAATTTTTTTTCTTTCTCAGGATGCTGAAATATGTCTGATAAAGCATGATTATCACCATAATTAAAGTAGGGTACTTGCCTTATAAAACATTTGATATAAAGCTTACCAGCTGCTGTTGTGATGAGAATGCACTGATGAAGTGGGTCATTGCAAAACTGTGTTTGAGTGTATTCCACTACTCTACAAAAGTATTACAGAATTTTCTTCTCAACTGTGAGCCAAATCTATCCTGAAGTAACTCAGCTAACATACCAAGAATGACAACAATAATTAATGTGACATTCCTCTTTATTTTTTTCATAATCCCCTGGATCATGACTGCATATCTATGAGGAGGTTCTGTGTAACCCTGGTCCTATATGCCATAGAGATTCACTCATGTGCCAAAAGCAAGGATCACTTTTTTTGCCACTCAAGCCCACAATTTTTATTTGAATTAAGATACTGGTGTAGATGTGCCCTTCAGGTATGTCACATTATCACTGTTTCCATGAGTTTCAGGCAATTTTAGGGAGTGTTAGGCCCAGGTAGTTTTGCAGTGGCTATGTTAAAATCCACCATATCAGAGCCTTCCTGAAGTGAGAATCAGAAGTCTCATGCACTTCAGGGGACAGTGTTTGGTCTTCCCTTAACTTTGTCACCTCAGAGCCAGTAATACCGCGCTCATGAGCAATAAGTGGATTATTTTGGTGGCCACAGATTTCCCTAGTACAATTTCAAGGAACTGGCTTTTAAATGAGAAAATATGAGAAAGCATTGCAACACATTATCAGGAAATGCTTAACTAAATGGCAGACTAAGAATAAAAGCATCTGTGAATATAAGGCTTCCAAGCTCTTTTTGTTTTCCAATCATCTCCTTGTATCTGTAGGTCAGACTCTGCCCTCACTTCTATAAACTGCAATGTTCCCTCCTGCCCCCCCTGCAAAATATTTTCCAAGAGTTTGACAATGATCCTGCTCAAATCTCTTTTTATAAAAGTTCTCAATAAACTAAACTAAATGTTGCTTGTCAGGACAAGTTACAGACCTTATATTGCCCTAAATATTCCCTAAAAATGTGATGGAAATCAACATGAATGTGAACTATTTAGCCCACTATTCAATATTTTACATTCTGAAAGTGATTAGCAACAAGACAACTAATAAATACTTCCAGAGATACTCAAAATACATACCATACACATTTATGTAGGAATTACCATAATAATATCACTAACAGAAATATGCACATATGAAAACATCTCAAAGTAAACATAACATTTGCACATAGTAAATACCCATATGTCTCAATAAACACAATTTTAAATTTTAATATGGCAAGTGTGTGGTTATTTTAATTGAGGATGAAAAATTAAGAACAAGCCCATTACAGGGTGAATGCTGCCATTTTCATTGAGCAAAGCTGGTAGAAAGCACGGCACATCCTGTGCAAATAGGTGCCATCAGGGCAAGGTATAAAGAGGGTGATTAGAGATAGAACACCAAATTAAAGTGCCATCAGAACTACATCAACAAAAAAGGTGTTGCGGTCCTCTTAACACTGTGACTATAATCCTGGTTTTGGCTACCAGAAGAATGTCTGCTCTCCTTCTTTGAAGTAATGGGAGATGTCCTCCATGACATGCCCTCTCATTCGTGTTTTCTTTGTAGTAGTCACTAATGCCCAATTTTTTTCTTTTTCTCTGAATCCACTGCTAGTTACAGATAGCTTTGCCTGCAACACTAGCAAAATAATAAAGGAAGAGGAAAAACCTATTAACATATTCTGGAGAGCAAAGTCTATCATTTGCTATAACTTCCAAATGCTGTTCTTTTTTCATATCTCTTGGTTGTTTTCCTGAAGAATAGCCTTATAAAACTTTTAGAAATTAAACACAGTTCAACAGGACTGAATTCTGCCTGTGGCTACACAGTTTAGAAAGCCTTTGACTTAAACAAAGTGTTGGGAATAAGAAGAATATTGCCAGCCTCAGAACACCTTCATTAAGACTACCTTGCCTGGCCTTCTTTGGATACACGCACTCTGTGAATCTAAAACAGACATTTGTAGCTGGAAAACTGCTCTTCTTCCTGGTCCTTGCTTCTGGTAATTCACTATTCTGTGTTCCTTTTCTTCCTTTACACTATTTGCAAGCATACCAGTTGTCTCAGAGAGCTGTTTTCAGAGAGCTGCAGTTTCACCATTGAAGTCCTCAGCAAAGTACTTCACAGTTTGAGTTTGAGATATCAGACTGTGTTTTCATTACCAACTATTAATCAAAATGAAAATATCACTTAAATGCTCAACTGAACCAGTGTGTTATGGACATACTGATGGAGTATAAATATCAGAAAGCTAAGATGACATAGAGCTTCTGATCATAATAGTACTATATGAAACAGATACAAGATGGCATATGTTTCTAGCTGTTCCCTCTCCCTTCAACACATAAACACAATTTGTTAACATTCGGGTGAATTTAGTCAGGACTCCTGAATACTCCAAAACAGCTTTTACAGTTTCTAAAATGAATCGGGTGCCTGGGTTTTTCTTCAAATCCCTTCATGCAGAATGGAGACTGGACAGCAAACTTTCTAACTGTGCCCATGCACTCATCAACATCTGTAGCGAACCATAATTCTGCTGATTGTAGGAGCCACATGGCCATGACATTTTGGTTATGAATGTTAGAGAAGCATGTGGCTCTGAATCCCAATGTTATGGATTTAAGGGATGCCTAGTGGAAGCCAGCTCTCTGAATCATGCAAGCATTCAACACATCCTGAAAAGCTCTTGCAAAGCAAAAGACATGCAACATAAAGGTCTTGCAACTTGGCAGCAAATCAGAGGGTCAAGGTGAGGATGGAGGGCAGCACCTCTCGGAAAGGGAATGGTTAAATGGCTATAGCCCCAGGAGCAGGCAGGCAGGCAGCTCCACCACTGCAACAAACAACAAATTATTAACACTAAGCAATTTAGCAGCTCAACTTAGAATAAGCAGCACATTGGGCACTGAGTACACAGTGGCAGACTGTCTATGACTCTCTGCTACCAGCCAGCCAGCGAATTTTATTTTTCACCCTAAAAAGAGTTCTTTGAAAACTCCACTATAATAGCCCATTCTGTACCTAGGAATAATTTTAGAGGGCTGAGTCCCAGACTTCCTTTTTGCAGGTGCGAGGCAGTACATTCGCACCTCCAGCTACAGCCACCGTTTCCAGGGGTTGAGCTGCCCAGGCCAGAACGAAATACAGAATTTCCCCGTTTTCCTTAATGCTTTGCACCAGCATGAGCATGTCTGGCCCATCCAAATCCAGTCCCCCAGAGATGTGCAATTGCAGCAGCATTAAGCCAATGAACAGCACAATCTAGATCCCAGGTTTGGAAAATCTGGCCCCCTCAAGCAGCTAATTGTACCAATGCAGCACTATTTTTAAAAAGGGCACATTTCTTGATCATACCTCACGCTGCAGAGCTTCTGTTCAACTAACTACACGACAGTCTGTTAACACTGAAGGAAATCCCCTGAAAGCTGTGTTTGTTTGACCAACACTGACTAAAATTAGAAAAATATTAAATGAAAGCAGCTGGTCAGCTACCAGCCACAATATTATCCCAACTTCCTTCACAGGAAATATTATAATAACATTTTATTTGTTTTTTCCCCTGCTTGCTGCCACTGGGGTGTAATATTTCTTTCATGTCAGTGATAGATCAAGAGCACTTCTGTTGGACTCAGGCTGTACTGCATGCTGACAGCGATTTTCCCAGCATGGACTTCAATTCATGATCCAGTCAATGTCTAAGGGTGCACAGAGGCAGGAGGGAGTGGAATGAAAGCAGAGAATATTGACTACTCTACCCAAGGTTACATACAGCTTTGTTCTTCATTCTGGATCAGTATTTTGACCATAACTCTTTTAATGTATGAACAAGTAAGCTTCTTCTCAGCAGACCTCTGCCTATGACCTCTCCAGAGACACAGATCCAGTACCATAGGAAATGAACATGGAACGTCTGGGTGCTATGTGAAAGCTACCTCTGATACTTGGACCACATATGTCTGCATGTTTTTGCTTATTTTCCCTCTGTGCAGAACAGCAGGGAGTGCCTGCACAAGGACTTTGCACCTCTCCTCCAACACTTGCATTCTCCCCACTACAGCAACCTATCCACTTCATACTAAAGTCTCAGCAAAACCAAACGGACCCAAAACACAGCTTGAACTCCATGACATGAGCCACCCATATTGGCAAAACTCCCAGATGGCCCTGGACTTTGCCCATCCCCTCAGCTCTGAGGGGTTTGTGGCCCTGCCATGCCAATTGAAGCCAGCTTTGCCTGCTGGCTCTTTCACCCAGATGCTTGCAGAGGAAGACAGCCTGACCCCAAATTGTTGGACTGTCCCCAGCCAGTTTTGCATATTCCTCTCCCCTCAGGGAACAGTCTTTGTCTCTCTGCTGTCACAATGGTTTTAACACCCCATTTACATAACACCTTTTGAAATGGACCCCGAGGTCTGGTCTACACTAGGAGGGGTTTGTTGGGGGAGCTCTATCAGCAACCAGTCATGCTGTGATTGCCATTGTACCACCAACAGGACCCTTCTAGAACAGCTTTTGCCATCTCTTTCCATAAAATGAGCTACATCACCAAAAATGTTTCCTTTCCAGCAAAAATATCTTTATAAACTTCTGCCAGTAATGGAAATCCCTTTTGAAAAATTAAAACATGCTTTTAATTGTCCTTTGTATCCTACCAAAGGTTTTTGCTATAGGCATAGCTTTATGCAACTACAGTTCTGCTTTAACATCAGTTTAAGTACACCAGGTATAATCAGTTCACAGGTTAGTGATAGCTCTTTTTCCTCAGCACATGCATTAAAAAACAATATGGCTTTCATCCATCTTCAGTAACCAAGGGTTTGTGCATATGGAAGCCATATGGAGCGTAAAAGTCTGCCTATATCAGAAATTATAACCATATATAGTAATGTGGGAATTTAAACCACTGTAGCTGGACAATATAGCCCCCTTTTTTCCTCCATGAGGATGTGAATGTATGTGTGCATGTGAGTAAAATGAATGGGTTTATCCATTTTAGCTTCTCTTGCTTTGAAAGCAGTTTACCTAAACTGGAAACAAAAAGTGTTTATTTCTGAGTAAGAAAGTCCACATGGAGAGTTGTGGCAAAATAAATGCAGCATTTTAACTATATGAGTATCATTTGTCATTCCTACAGACACAATTGGTTCTATATCAAAGTCCTATATCATATTTTTGCATATAGCTTCTTGTCACTACCAGCATTTGCATTTTAGCAATTTGCATTTCTTCTTGCAAATTAAAAAAAAAAAAAAGTGTTCAATTGAGATTTGCAAATGAGCAAAGGCAGCCAGGTGAAGGCAAGCAGGAGAGATGGGGGAGGGTTGAAGGTGAAGGTGAGAGGGAGATAAACAACAGCAAAACAGCAGCTTTGCTCAGAAGGGTTTGGTTTTTCCTCCAGCCAAACTTGGTGTGTCCAAGTTTGCATCATGAGTCTAGGTAAGGTGATTTTGCTCATATGGCATCAATAACTCACTTTTAAGAGCACATATTTATTGATTTCAGGGTATAACATAATTAGGTCTCATATTACTCACATAGGCTGTGCAGTTCCCGCTGTAAACCTAGATATTATTCAGAAAATCAAAGTAATCTCTTGTGAGTATTAAAATAACAATACATTTGAGAAATGATTGCTACCATTTTTGAAACTGCATTAATGTTCATTATTTATGTAATATACAAGTTTAGAAGGGGCTGATTTTTTTTAACTTCATTGCTAGTATAAAAAAGTCTTTGAGTTCTTGGAATCAAATGAATGTGAGTTTCCTTTTTTGTATAGGGTGATGAAGAGAAATGTATCACTGCACATTAAAAATACATTGCACATTTTATACATTTACGTATGTGGTGCTCTTCATGTTAAAAAAAAATACACACACAAAAAAAAATCTCAGAGCACTTTAGAGAATGCACCCAGAGACAAAGCTATTGTTCAGGAAAAGCCAGATTAAACAAACATGCCTGTAGTCTTGACTTGAAGGCATTTATGGAATTAACATTCTGAGTCTCAGCTGGCACCATGCTCCAAAGCTGGGGGCAGAACATGCAAAGCCTTTGGCACCTATGAGTTTCCACTGATATTACCATTATAGACAAAAGCCCAGCATTTTAGACAACTCCAAGTCATTTCTGAACATGTGCATTAATGGAACCAAAAGTTTTAATTAGCATTTGTGGCCTTAAATTATGTGGTACTTTAAAGACTGTTGGAACTGCCCTGACATCACCAGGCACACAGTGAGTGACATGACCTCAATACAGAATTGATCTGGCTAGTCTGGGTTATTAATATTCAAGGGCAGCTTAGTTCTTCATACAGTGCAATTTGTAAAGATACCCATGATCAGGGATTTAAGGAAACCTAGACTAAATGTGACTAAACACTGGAATATTTCCTCTTTTATCTGGGATTGCAGTGCTCACGGTCCTTTGGAAAAAAGCCCTAGGATTTGTTCCTTTTTTCATGCAAAGTAACAGGTACAGGGGCCCAGTCTGATCTTTAGTTTTGACAAAGCTCACCACTATCTTTCATGCTACACAGTAACACCAGCTTTCACAATCACTCTAGTTCCTGATACAGCCCTGGGTCTGCTGTCACAGCTGCTACAATACACAGATAATTCAAGGAAAAAAACAGTGAAGCACAGAGGCTTCAGTCCTTGACATGATCCAAGATCACAAGAATGAGTCCATATCCACCATCAGGAGATAGTGCTATTCCCAGATGATTAGTTGCTAACACAGAATATCTCTGAAATACTGACACTTTGCTTGTTCTGGTAGAGCCTGAGATCCCTCCCTAGCCATACTAACACGGTTCCTAACTCAAAAGAACAAAACCCAGTACAGGAAGGTGGAAAGTACAGGATCCATAGAGGAAAAAATAAAAACCCCCAAAGGCACAGATGCACTTGAGCTTAATTAGTCAGGAGCCAGTGGCATAGACAAGGGCCTGGTGTGGTGGAAGACAGCAGAGAAACTGATTCCCAGCCTATGGTGTAACGCTGTTACAAAAAGAAATGACAGATGTCATTCTGACATGTGTTAACCAGAACATCCTGTGTAAGACATGGGAAGATATTGTCTCACTCTCCTCTTTGCTAGCAAGCTCAGCGGTACTTCTGTGTCAGCTCTCAGTGTCATACTTTATGAAAGTTGCAGACAAATTGAAGAGACTGAAGGGAAGAGCAGCAGGAACAGTAGTAAGATGTTTAGAAAACTGGTATAATTAGAAAGAAATGTATGATAAACCCAAACCATCACACTCTGGTGTGGAAATGAAGGAATCATTGAAGTCATGAGAGGAAGCATTTGGCAATTGGTTTATTTTTCAGCAGAAAATTCCTGTGTGCGTGTGTGTGTGTGTGTGTGTGCAAAAAAGTTATATAGCTCTGGAAACTGGGAACCAAGTGAAAACTTCAGCAAGGGAGGGAGATTTTAAAAAATAGATTAAACATAATTAGACATCATCTAGATACACTTCTTCCACATTAGGCAAAAGGAGGAACAAGATCACTTCTGTGGTCCAATCTAGTTTGAAGACTTCTGCAACATTTTACCCTCCCAGTTTTTCTAGTATGTTCTGCTGTGTTGCAGTTCCCCCCAGTCAGTTAATGTGTCACTTTTTTTGTGAGTCTTCAGCACAGCCCCTTTCTACTGTTCACATTATTCCCCAGACACATTGCACCAAGAGTCCTTTCTGGGCAATTACCATGATGAGATATTCAGTACTGGAATAAACATTACTTTGAATAAGCAGACATCATAGTTTCTAAAAGTTCCAATGTTGATTTGATTATTTTGCAGAGAAATACAGCCAGACAAAAATATCTTAATTTATATCTATAGAGTGGCAGAGCCAACCAAGGAATTCTGTAAGTAATGCTTAATTCTTAATAATGATACACCACAGAGTTTAAGATTTGTGTCTCGCTTTGGGAAGACTTATAGTTACATATTTAGTACCTACTGTGACTAACACATGGTTGACTACAAAGAGCTGCTTCTCCACGAGATTGTTCCAACCTGCAAACAGTACTGCAAGTATGGATTTTCTACGCAGAACCAGAAAACCCCACATCTCAGTGCCTTAGTTTCTCTGCAGCTGTGTGTCATCACCAAATTCTACAAATGGTATTGCAGTGCTTGATGGAGGTCACTTTTCCAGAACGTTCATAATTTTCACTTTCCTTTTCTGAATTCCTTCTGTATGATCCAACTGTTATTTGAAAGCCTCAAAAAATGGACCTAGCAATTAAGATAGGTCTTACCATGTCTGACCAGAGTACTAGCATTTCTTTTGCATGAAAGACTGCTTTCCTGTTTATAAATACCATCATGAATCTTATGTCTTCCAGAACATCATGATTTATGCTCAGTTGATGATCTACACTAACCCCAAAACTAATTCTGAAAAGCTGATCCTAACCAACTTTCCTGTCCTGTATTTGGTTACCTGATGTACCGCTTTCTTGTATAATTTGATTTTTCATCCATTTTTCAGGCCCTATCTGCAACTTGTCAAAATAATTTTGAATATTAATCCCATTTTCAGCACCCTTGCTGTCTGTCCAGACTCACATAACCTGAAAATATTGCAGGCATATATTTCCCATAAGGTTCATATTGTATCACACTAAAATAGACCAAAAAGGTAACAAGATCCCTGCAAAATATTAATCAACATAAATTTGCATTTTGACAGGAAATGCTTCTTTTGATGACCTACATGTAGTCATCCAGTCAGCTTTTGTAGTGCTGTATAGATTCTTCAACCAAACTGTGTTTCCATGGCATTCCTACAAAGTGTCCTATGACATGGCAACAAAATCCTTATTAAGTATTAATCATTATCCCTAAGACTAAGTAGCAAGACAGTTCCTGGTGATACCCATAAATTATACACCAAAGCTGTAAACACAGTCTTTGTAGAGTAACTACAATTTCATGAAGTCTAACAATAACAAATTTATCTTTGTTATTGACTTCACCATTCATCCCCTCAAAGGTTATATACAGATTCACATAATGACCTCAAAAGAATGTTGTTGGGATAACTGGGGGATATTCTATGAAAATCCAGAGAAGATGCTCCTAAAACCACACAGTGCAGTTCAGGCAGTCTGCATTGCATTGGTTGCTCATGTTCCAAAAGGTTAGCATATCCTACTGTACAAATACTTTGTGGAATAAGATGGGTTTAACACTGCATGGCACTTGTAGACCAGTGTCTGAGCTGTTCCAGAGATGCTCAGGCTCCACTAGCACCGTGGAAGTGTCTTACTGACAGTGACAGATAGTGTTGGTGCATTCAGACTTTGCTTTCACTCTGCCTTGAGTCTAAGAAACAGGCTCACTTTCCATTTGTCTTCATTGCAGGTGACTATAACAGGTAATGACAGCTGGCAAACAGCAAATAGCAATAAAGCCAAAATAATATTCTGAAATGGGAATTATATCAACACCCAACACTGCCAAAATTGTGCTTTGCTCTAAAGACACCCAGTTCTTGGATTTTCAAAACATTTACCTCAGCATACAACAGACGGTGTAAGAAAAAAATCTTAATCCTTCTTCACCTTCCTCAACAAAAAGAAAGAAACAAAACAAAACCAACACTGTTGCTTTATCTTCCCAAAGGAAAAGTCAAGGCTTCCTAAAAATGTTGTCCAGGCATACAAAAAGAAGGTAAGGAATGTGGCTGAATTCTTCCAGAAATACAGGTTGCTAGTGGGAAGGATGTGGGCTTACCAGAATTCATGCCAAGTTATGGAAGCCTACATATCACATCTCCCTACCAAACACAAACATGACATTAATCAAGGTATGAGAAAGACATATGGCCTCTGTAACTGGGGAGGGAAGCAGTTTGGTTGTCAGAAATTTCCTAAGTCATGGCACAAGAGTATAGGAAAATTATGAGGCTTAAAAATATTACTAGTATCTGGACTCTTTTTATCCAAAATGTAGATTCGTTTTTACTCCTGAATATTTTTACATTTTCATCAGATATTTTAGTGTCAGGATTAGTAACCATACAGTGTCTCTTAGATGCTGTTTTAATGAAAACATAACCTGAATTAGGCAGTATTTGAGGGAAGAAACCTGTTGGTTGGAAATCTGTTTCCCTACTGACATTAAAAACAGTCAACATAACTCTGTGATGATGCAGAAATTTAACTTTTGTACATTTTTATTACATTCAGAATACCAATGATAACTGAATTTATTCACAGAACGGCTGTCATTGAATTCAGTTTTCTGGTACAATTTTCTTCCCATATAAACCCATAAAAAATATGATGGCTGAAACATTAGGACTGCTTAAAGCAGAAGCTGATGTATCTCCATACAGAAAGAACAGATAGATTGCAAACTGTTTATGTCTTTTACATTTTTTTACTGTATTAATAAGGAAACACTGTGATTACCAATCAAAAAAAGACTCAGGAGTGCTGCTTGTAAAGTGCACTATTATAAAGATTTATATCTGTGTCTGGGGAGTAATATAGAGCATTGATATTTTAAGGAGCTCAGTTCAAAATCTCTTTATTCAATGAAAGCCCATGAGAGTGAAATATATTTTTCCTGGGACAGCATCATTGTTTGTTTATGATAGGAGCAATAAAAAAAAATGTTTTTCCCAAAATTATATGTGTCCAAAATATCTCAGAATTAATTGCATGAGAATTTTCTTGCATTTAACTGAAATATTTTAGAACATGGCATTAGGCAGTCAAAAAAAAAAAATCAGTGCCTGGTCCCTACATTTGGTTAAGTCTGAACAAGAAGATATCTGTAGTCAGCATGTATTCCATGAACCAAAATGTATTCTTCAAAATACTTGGAGAAGATGACTGCTTTACATATATTTAAAAACACAAACCTAAGAGAAGGGCATGAACCAGTCCTCCCACTGGGGCTTGTGAGGACACCACAGGGAATTAATCTTTCTGGAGACACTGTCCTGCAGGTTGCATACATACATACTTTTAGGTACATTCTGTCAGCCTTTTGCAGGACCTGAATTTGTCCTTTTTGACTCAAGATCCAGTTCATAATGTTTACTTACCATTGCATTGTCTCTTTGAGTAACAGAATGAGGAGCTAGAACATGATCTAGCAACTCACAATAATCTTACCTAGTACTTAGTTAACATGCCAACAAGTTGTGTATAATCTAAAATAGATAGTTACTTTTTTCATATAATGAGCTGTAAATTCATCTGCATTCATGTAAATTCATGTGCTTCTCACAGAACAAAGTACCACGGCAGTGATGTGTTTATAAAAAGTTTGTGTTAAATACTATTATATTTATTCTGTTAATACAACAAAAGTCATAGCAGTTTGGGGTATTGTGCCTGGCTTGACTGCATCACACCTATTCTTTTAAGAATCAGGAGAGCCCTGATCCTTTAAGAAACTTTAGGAGTCAAACAAACAATATTAAAAAACACTTTTCTAAATAGTTTTTAATTTTCAATATAATTTTTCCCTTCTTCTGGAGAGCAGTATGTCTGCAGTGGGTGTTAAGCCAATTCCACCATTCTCTTTGCTTTAGGTCACATTTTGATGTGCAGTCTGGGAGAATAACAGACAACACCATTTCAGGCCTGTTTTGGCACAAATAGATACCTGTTACACTTTGGAAGAGCACTGTATAACCAATGCATGAAGTTCACCACGAGAAAAATCAAAATGTGGTAATAATTTAATTCCTTTCTTCCTTCCTTTTAATTGTTAAAATGTAATCTCATGGCTGTACTGTTGTCCTTAGGGTATGATATATATCAAACCCATGTGTGTGTAAGTGGATTTTTTAAATGTACTATGAAAAGTAGCAACGCACTGAGATCAGAATCTAAGCAAGTGAAAAATAAGAGGCATAGGGACTGACAGCATAAATCCAAAGTTTATCATATAATTCCCAGATCCATGTAGCTGGTCCCTAGGAACATAAAAAACCCAACAGTACAAAGGAAAACATTTTCAGATGTACTTCTTTTTTTTTTTTTTTTTTCTAAAGATCCTGCTGCAGAGGTTATATCTGGCAGTGGGGAGCTTTTTCTCTTATCTTCAGTTCCCACAAGAACCAAGCTTGAACATCAGAGCTCCCTAAGCCTAATAAATGAGAGTATTCTTGTCTGCTTTATCTTTTTTTTTTCTTCCCCCTAGTCACATGATGAGGAAATAAATATATGATCTTGTTTTCAAAAGAAGTTATTATATTGAACTGAGGGTGTGAGCCTATCCCACCCCATGGGCTCTCACCTAGACCTGTGTGGCAATGTGCAGTCACTGGAATGCACAAAAGGTGGCTATTGCTCTCCTTGGAGCAATTTTCCTGGTCCTTGCCTTGGAGCTGGAAGGCAAGTGGCCTCTCTGCAACTTGCTGGTAATGCCTCCACGCAGTCACTCTAGTTGTGATTAGTCCGACAGAATGGGGTGCATATCACAATCAATTTCCATAAATATTCACTTACGCCTCTTTTGCCTTCATTTTCCACAAACATTCAAGTACTTGACTCATGTTCACATGAACGCTCCCAGAAAGAGAATGTTAAGCTTACATGCTTGAGCACTTGCTTATAGTAAATTTTAAAATAACCGAGTATGCAAGTCATAAGATGGGAAATAGAGTGTCTTTGCTGGTCCCTGGCAGAGAAGCATTTAAATAAACCAGGCAAGTACCTGCTTATGTCCTTCTCATCTACAATTATGTCTGCACAAGCAGTTTTATTTGGAACAGTGGACTCGCAATTTGCACTTCCACCGTAGTTCAATGGATGTGGCATGGAGCAAGAAATGTACAACACTGAGTCTCTCTTTCCCCTAGAACAGGAATGATTCTGTTCTGTAACCCATGACACATACTTTCAGATTTTTATACAAAATACATTGAACAAGTGTTGTATAATATTACTGAATGTTACCCATCATCTTTTGCATGGAAAAGAGCTTCCATAGGGAAAAGTCTTCCATATTCTTCTGGAAACCGTCATGGACCAAGGAGAAAGACAGATAGTCAAAAAGGCATATTTTTCTTAATGCTAGCGGTATTTTCTGAATTCCTGACTGCTCAAACTGAGACACTTAAGTCTGAATGCAACTAATCAGCCTCGGTTTTCCTACTTCCTTCAGCAGGGCCAGCATTTCATTTCTGGCTTGTATACATTTCTTCTTTATTCCCTGAAGTTTAGAAAAGTTAGAAAGATGAGATTTGGACATGGGAGGTGGAATTCCAGATGGAAGAAGAGAGGTTTATCAAATGAAAGAGAGAAAAGCCAACAGAAAACCTGAAAAATTAAACATCCAAAAGAGCCACTAGCTTGAACATGGACACACGAGGCCAAATTTGTCCTCAAAGTATTTCTGCTCTTTCAGACCTGATGGATTAAACCTGCTATTTGGTTGCTGAGCAATCTGTACTTGCAGGAGAACTACTAGAAATGGAGCATAAACAATTTACTGAGAAGCGGCTGTATTTGCTCTGAGCTGTAACTGGTTCCACAGACACCACATAAAAGAAACCCACATCAGTGTCTGGCAGTTTATTTCACCCTGAGCCAGCCAACACATTTTCTCTCCAAACCCCAATGTGTCCGTTGCACAGGGGAAGGACACCTGGGGGTTTCAACCTTAAAATTAGATCTGCTGCACTGGAGGAACCCACCCTCATAGCAAGGCCTTTCTTATTTACCATCCAAATGTTGCTGTATCTCTGAGCTTTGCAGACTGTTCAGGCCTCAACAGACTAGGAGCAAAATTGGACCCAATGTGAATTTGCAGTAACTCGCTCTGCAGAGCTTGATTCCCCTGCCTCCTGCAAAATGTCCCTGAGGACTCACATACAGCCACCATGCAGATCAATAACTTTACAGTACAAACAGACAGAAACTTTCCCTTTTGGGAACAGGATAAGGCAAAGTCAATTAATGCACAACAGAGAGATGAGTAATTGAGCCAGGAGTATTTTAATAAGATATACCAATCCGGCATTTGCATTTTCAGACTGGTATGCACCTCCTGATCCAGAATCACTTTAAATCAATTTTTTTAAAAATCCCTCTGAGGCTGGGGGAAGTCATTGTTGCTTTTTAGATCTTAAAGAATGCTGTTTCTAATCTCCAATACAAAATTTAAACATAGGACTCCACTCACTGCATTTTCTCTTTTCTTTTATGTGTAGACTTGCAGTGGCATAACCCAAACTTCCCAGGCATCCATACTCAGTTCTCGGACATGGATTTAAAAAATACCAGGGTTTCTGTGCCAGAGCGTGACTCTTCAGTGACCAATATGCAAACATTGAGAATTAAGTAAGTAATTTGGCAGCAACTGAAATCAGAATCCAGCTTTTCATATCACAGAATCTGAGGTGCCACCGGATTTTCCTTCACTAAGGAAATGAAACACTATTTCAGGCATGGGATGAAGGATGTGCAAGGGAGAGAGATGCTTTTTGAGGCCTTGTTCTCTGTTGCAGAACATCTGCATTCTGTGAGACACCTGCTTGTCCTAAAGAAGCCCCAGCAGCCGTGGTGAACTCAGCAGCAGCAGTTCAGGCACTCTGAGGTTGAGATGCTTTGGGAAGGAGAGAAAGCTTCTATGTCAATGTATGTGACAACAGCAGTACTCATTTTCTGAATGCTGTGGGAGGATTCGTGTTTAAGTTATGATTGGGTTTGAAGATGTGCAGAGAATGTTTCATTTTTTAAAGGAGGACTGTCCAGACGGTGAAAGAACAGCACTGTGAAGGAAAGCATAACCCATTCCCTGGTCTTTTACTCTGCTGTGTGAGAATTCCTGCAAGGCTCCTACCTTCAGCTTTTATTTGTTTGCAGTACTTTACACGCTCACCAACATTTTCAGCAACTGCCTATGATTCCAGCTACAGTTTGATGCTAAATACAGTAAGTATCTGGGAATAGTAAACATTTGCCAGTAAGACAGGAAAAACAAAAAGATTTAGCAAAGAACCCTTAATGAGAACCATGGGACATGTTACAACTCTGCTGAGGATGAATGTGCTTTGCAAAGGCATTTGCATATTGTCACTCCTCCCAGTGTGGCTATTTCCTTAACCTCTTTTTAGATTGCAAACACGATAGGGCTGTGCAAAATTTCATCGAGGCTTATCCCAAATTGAGGATAAAATGATCAATGACTAAAACATGACTCAGGCAAAGGAGACTGAGGGCCTATTTTTCTTCTAACTTTTAGTAAATTTATGCCTGTATAACAATTCTACTGACTTCTGTGGTGTTTGCTATATTAATGTAAGCAAAATCAGAAGCAGACTCTGACAGCTTCAGACTCATCCTATATAAGAAGTCAAATCAGGAGCTTGTGCTTGTTTAGTCAACAGCTGAATTTGATCCTTAGGTTGCTAATAAACTATGTAAACTATATGCCTCTCTAAACTTTATGGAAAGTCCTTTGGAGTCAGTGGACATTCAGTTGCCTTTTGTGGTATTAGTGGAATTAAGGGGACCAGAACTGGCAGGGACTAAGATGGAACCCACTCTACTCAATATGCTTAATAATCACCAAAAGCACACCTCACTCCCTTCTGTTTATGACCCATATACCACCCAAGTATGAAAGGAGGACCATACCTTTTACAGGAACAGAGGAAATTTTAAAGGTAGTCCATATGAGCATTGACATCATATACCCTGGTAATGCAATTTACATCATTTACTTGGCAAGAGATATTAGAATCCCACAAATGCAAGATTATTTGTGTTTGAGGATACAGGAAGAAAACCTTCTGAAGTGGTACCATGTTATGTGTAAGTGGAAAGGTATCACTTTTCATTAAGCAGTCACTGACAAAAGGTTTTGAGAGGTTTTTTAAAAAGCTGCCTTTAGCTAAGGAAGGCCATGCTGTTTAGTTTCCCAAATGTCAATGAGACAAGAAAGAGTTTAGAGGCTGAGTCAGGACAGGGATGCTTAAACTTCGTCTGGCTCTGAAGTGTTCATAGGAAGAGCTTGGGAAGGTTTAAGGTTTACACTCTGTTAAGTCAGGGTTTGTGAAAAGAACACATGGCCTTACCTTTAAGGGTTAACTAGAAAGAGGTTACATGTAGGCTGCTTTACATAAATCTATCAGCAGTGCAATGTGTATTGTGTACATTCCTGGCTCCGGCAAAGTTCAAGAAAAAGCTTTTTTGAGTTACAGAACATCATCCATTTTCTTCTCTGTATTCCAAGCTGTACTTCTAAATATAATTTAAAATGTAAAAATACTGCTCCTACACCACATCCTCTGGCATGTTAGCAGAGGAAGCCTACATTTGTTCCTTTGTTATTAGAGAACCTGGAAGTACAATCTGACTTCATGAGTTTTATGGTGATTGTTTGAGATTCTTAGCTTTCTTGGCACTGGGACTGATGGCATTCTTCCATACTTAAAAATTCCTTTTACTGTTGAATGAAATGCAACAAGTTGTCAGTTCTAAAATATTATCTTCATGTCCATCACAAGTAGAGGTTTTTTTCAGCACATTTTTGAGTAGTCTGGGAAATAAATTGGTAATTAGGGAAATATGTCTGTTAATATACCTATAATGTAATTACTGTAATGTACTGAGTAAAACCAAAAAGCCATCCTAGTAGATTTCTGCACAGAGCTACTTTCTCACTCTTTATTGGAAAGACCCTTCATCGATAATCCTAATTGCAAGTATTTGCTTTAGGCTCCTCCTGCTCCCAGATACATAGTTTGGTTGAAAAGTGGCTGCAATATTTTGTGTTAAAGCTTCTTGTGGTCTGGCTTTCAGTACGTCTCCTTGAGTAGGTAAACATGACAGAACAAAAGTGCCTGGAAATGCAAACAGTCCCTGAATTATTATGCCTATTACTTTTTATTAGTAGTAAAACCAAAAGAAGCAAGGAACAGTTCTATTTATGCAGAGCAGTTAGAACATAAATAATATTAAAATGTTAAAACTATAAAACTACTTATGCCATATTAATTTAATTCTAATAAAAAGTAGGTTTTGGTCTTGCCTCCATGAAAGCAAACGTGGTACAGCTTTGCTTTCATCCAATATTTATACTCAAAAACATTTTGGTTTAGGAAATAAACTAGTGATAAAAAATTACAGTCTCAGAATATTGGGCTTTGACTAGTCCCCTGCTGCCCTTTATACTATGTTTCAGTAAAATACAGTACATCTTGCTGTTTTATTTCATTGTTTGTGGCCCATGCAAAATCCTATTGTCCAGCTGCCCAACACAAATGAACAACAAATCAGAACAACCAGAAAAGCACAGTGACTGATTAAACTAGGTCAGAATTTTTGCCTGCACCGTTAGAAATATGACTTTATTCAGATTTTCGGTACATGTTTACATCACCTTGAATGGCACTGAGGAAGCCTGCTGATGGAGCGTTTCATTTCTAAGTGCTACAGACAAGCAAATCGTGCCAGCTCTCCTTAGCACATATTATCAAGTTGTTTGGTTCTGTTGATTTTTTTTAATTATTCCAAATTAGCAGGGTGATCCTGCATGGGATTAAGCAGCATGTGAGTGAATGAGGAGAACGACAGTTCAGAGCAGGCATTCGAACTAGATGAGCTTGTTTGCACAATAAAGTCACCTCCAAGCACCCTCACTGCACCATCAGGGCACCCCAAAACAACAGGCTCCCTCCCAGCAAATCCATAGCACTCTAATCCCCCTCCTCACTGCAGCATTTTGCTATCAGCCCTAGCTCAAATATTCCTTGCCTGCCTCAGCACCCGTGATCAGGAGGAGGCCAGAGACTGGCCAAGCAAACTGTGGGGTTATACAGAGGTGCTGTACAGGCAACTGCTGTTTCTCATACACTCCCTCAGGGTGAAGAGTCCAAAAGACTGGTTACCTCTGGAATAGGTTTCTGGGGATGTTTTACTGCAAAGGGGGAAGAATTAGCTGCCTCACCCCCCAAAAAGGTAGTAGTTTAGGGAGTCACAGCAAGCTGACTTTTAGTTTTCCCTCTTTCAAGAATATTCTTGGACAGATAGAATTTAGCCATAATTTCATCATGTTGTCAGCTCAAAGTTTAGAAAATTGACTTCAAGAGCTGAAGAACTAATGCAATTAGGCTTTATACTTATCTGTGTCTTCCTTGTCTCAAAACTTCTCCCAGCATTAGACTCTTAGATTCTCTTATGTCTCCTGTCTCTATCAGGCAAGAGACAGCACTTGCTCTGTTTCTGGCTATAAATCCATCTTCTGAGAAACAGGAAAATGCCTGAGTCTTACCTTCTTTGACTTTCAGGTCAGTGCAGTCATTTAGCTGAGGTCCCTCTCCAGTACCCAGACAATTTCCATGAAATTTTAAAAATGCAATAGTATTTCAGATCTACCCTTCTATCAAATTTATTTGAAACTGGCAGCAAGCTCATAGGTCATTAGGAGGCTACTGATACAGAGACAGAGCAATTTCATTATTCCATTAGCTGGAACCCTGTAATCAAACCCTCTGCACAATCATGAGACTTGTTTACAGATCATAAGACTTTTGGAAATAATAGACTGTGGGTTCTTTCCATTTGCAACATAGGATGAAAATAAAGACAAATATTACACTGAAAATAATTTTTAAAGGAGCACCTAAAATAGCAAAATATTTTAGATCTAATGGTACTAGCTAAGAAAATACAATTATCACCTATCAAAAAAGACTCTAAAAATACAGGAAAGCTTCTTGGCTTAAGCAATAAAGTACAAGAGAAGCTTGAAAGCTAAACAAAATATATCTGTATCCTTCAAATAGAAGAAATCATGGAAAAAAATTGGATAAACTCTGTCACGTTTTATATAGCCACAGCTCTGATGGAAGTTTCTAAAATTGTAAGTAACTCGTATCAAGTAATAAAAAATGACAGCTCTGATGGGTTTTTAAAAAGTTTCCCAGGGGAAGATGCAGAAAACTACAGCTTCTTAAATCTGATATCATTAGGGTCAAAATTGGTACAATCAATAGTAAGGAACATGGGCAGTAGAGGTGTAAATAAATATGATACATTGGGACAGCTTCTGCAAAGGGAAATCATAACTCACCAATCCATTAAAATGCAATGAAAGTGTTAACAGTAGTAAGCAATCCAGCTGAGAAAGTATTTTTTGATTGAAAGGAATAGGTTTGGCAAGATCCTTCCCCAAATGCTTTTAAAGACATTAAATCAATGTGGAATAAAACTCAAAGTACTCTGATGACTTAATAATTGGTTAAAAGATAGGAAACAAAAGAGTTAAAGTAAAGTAGGGGTTTCCTCTTAGAGGAAGGTTACCAGGTCCTCAGGGATCCACAGGCAGACCTGTGTGCTTCAACATACCATCAATAATGGGGAACAGGAAGAGAATGGAGAGGCTGAGAAAGTTTGTTAATAATACAAAGTTTTTCAGGATCCTCAGAACTGAAACAGCGAGAGTCACAGAAGAGTCTTACAATGCTGAGGGACTGCACAGTGCAGTACCAGTGAAATTAAGCACTGACCTGAAAGAAGTCATGAACAAGCAGAAAAAAAATCTTAACTACACAGACAGAAGTATAGACTTTTCACTAGTATTGACACTAGGAAAGATTTCTTGGAGTAATTTTGAATACTAATCTAGAAATATCTGTTCAACATTCAGCAATACTCAAAAAGACCAGTAAAACATTAGAAACTATTAAGAAAGAATTAGCAAAGAAAATGAAAATATTATTCTGCCTCTGCCTTGTTCACCTATTATTTTGAATGCTGCACATATTGAATATTTTAATTAACCACCTCAACAAAGTTACAATAGATTCAGAAAAGTCATTGTGGATAGTGACAAAGCTGATCAGAGGTGTGGAGTGAGTGCCATATGAGAAATGAGTGATAGAGAAGGAGTTTTCAGTTTGAAAAAAGGAATGACTGAGAGGAAGAGCAATAGACAATCAGGAGCAATGTAGGAAAGGTGGTCGGGAAAGGTCATCTACTGAAAGACTCTAACAAGTTAAAAACAAAAGCAAATGTAATGCACTGAGTAAAACTGAAAAGCCATCCTAGTAGATTTCTGCACAGAGCTACTTTCTCACTCTTCTTTTTATTGGAAAGACCTTTCATCAATAATCCTAATTGTAAGCATTTGCTTCCCCATACTTAATTACATCATAGAGTGTAATGAGGAAAACATAAATGAGTTTTAAAATTCAACTGGAAAAATAATTGAAGAAAAGTCCATCATGGAGATGCAATCTTCTCCCCAAAAAGTCCCTAAACCTGACACCAAGTTTCCATTCTTTACTTTCCTTCCTTACATTTCCAGTCCTGTCTCTATTCAGAGTCAGGACACAGGCCTTTTTTCCACCTTTTCAACCAGTCCATCCCACAGTATCATCTTTTTCTCTCCCCTCCCTTAGCACCTAGAAATACAATAGCATTTTTACCCTGGAAAGAGAACACTATGCACACTGGCTGGAATGATCTCTCATCATCTTTAGCTGATGTCCATCAAAAAAAATCAGAAGTTTTTTGGAGGGAACAGATGTCTAGATCAAGGATCACATTAGCCAATAAATAATAGCAGCCTTACCAAGCCAGTCTAAATAAACAGTGGATTTTCAGAAATCAAATGGACTTACACTTCTGTGTGGCTTTAAGCGTAGAGCATCAGCCTTCTCATTTAAAAGTTTGTCTCTGATCATGAGGAGAAATCTCCTCCTGCCTTACAAGAATTGAGAATAAAGATGGATTTTTCCACACAGATCTTTCCCCTTCATTCACTTCAGTCCTAATGAGTGAGGTGTTTGGTCTGCAACCATGTAACTTGGTTTGGGACAGCTTTCTAAAGTCAGGACTTGGTGCACTAGCTCACATTACAGAAAATGAGCAAGGTGTTTACTCAAAAACACAAATATACAGCCCACTCACCTGGCACATACTGCCCACTCTGTAGAAGGCCAAAGATCAGACTCCTTGTCTTTCTTGCCGTGATTGCTCAGCACCTGAGTCCTGATTAGGCAGCATACAGCAAGAACATCTATTGATTGTTACATCTGCCTCAAACCTCTTAAAAATACAGAACTTCCTTTGCCTACTAGATGTGACAATAGCAACAATGAATGCTCAAAGTAAGCCGGAACTTGAAATTTCTGAAGCCAGCTCTTTAAACATATAAGAATGTAAGAAAAAGTAGACCAGCTTGTGCCAATAGCCCTACGCTGTACTGCTGACCACAGGCAACTGCACGAGCAGCATTGCTGACAGACAGCACTAAGCCCATCATCTCTCAATTCATCCTATGCTTTCCTCAGGGATGAACAACTAAAAAATCATGTAAGATCTGCAACCCTGAGGCTTCTCTTTGTGACACCACTGTTAACTCTTCCTCTTTTCTTGTGTTGTAGCTACACATGGTATCATTTTCATGACATGGTGGAAATTCCCAAGTTCCAAGTAATCCTATTTTGCTTTATCTGTCCCTTTTTATTTCTGCAAGTCTTTGGGGATTCTGAAATTGCTTCCTGACAATTTAAGTATCCTGGTTTTCAGTTTTCAGCTGAACAAAATGGTAGCAGTTGATAACCCATGCTTGATTCGTTAGTGCTGCTCTGTAATTTCAGAGTGCTAAATAGAGATGAGATTGACTACAGCCTACATGAACTGAGATTCTTTCAAATTTTTTAGTTGTGGTTTTCTACAAATTTGCTGTATAATAGGATCAGTAGTGTTGCATCTACAACCTTATTTCAAAGCTTGAGCAGTGCAAATTCCTGACAACTACCCTAGACACTCAATCAGGCATTTATGAACTCAGTGTGAAGTGTACAGACTTGATATGCAGTCTTCTTTCTCTCTCTAGTAGAATATCCCAGAGAAAGAATGAGAATAAAAATAACAGTTAAGGACAAGTACATGGATTTTTCCAGCCAATATAAACAAATTAATGCCAATTTTCCCTGTGCCACCAGTATTTTGTTTTATTTTTTATTTTTTGACTTGGAGTATATTTCTGGCATAGGAAGAAGATTTTATAGCTTTCTCAGTTTACTATAATGCCATCATACAAGGTCATATCAGAGGTCCATCTTTCCCAATACCATATCTCCAACACTGAATAACAGTGGATACTAAAAGAAAGGGTGTGAGAGATGGTTGAGCTGATTTCTTGGTATACTTCACCGGCTTCCATCAGAAGCTGATTTAAGGGCTTCTTGAACCAAAGGTTGCAACTGATGACTGTGGTAGCACAATCTCTTTTTTAACCCATTTACATTTTTGGCTTTCATACCATACTGTCTCAAAGACACAAGCCCAGTATAAAATACTCTAGTCATCTTCTGAGAGTTTTTCCAATGTCTAAACTACATTTGTATATTCTTTCTATATATCTGAAACACCTTAGGAATCATGTTCTTGATTGTTTAAAAATCCCTCCACATCTCTTGCTGAGAATTATCCTAAAAGTATGTACTGGATATTTCCAGCAGCTTTCTCCTCCCATTCTCATCCCCAACCCCATTCCCATTGCTCTCCAAGGTAGCATTGTACATTCTGTGCCACATCCAACACCTCACAGCACCTATAACCTCCCATAAGCTTCTACTCATTTATTACAACCAAATTGTTTCCTGTGATTGATAAATCTGGATAGTTTTGTCAAGCAATAATTTTAGGATTTCCCATAACGCCTCCCTAAGTGTCTTGACCCAGACTGCAGGCATGATTTGGTTCTTATCAGAGAGACTGAGTGCCTTGGGAATTGAAATGGACCCTTCAGATATAGTCAAGTCCAACTGTCCACACTTTCCACCATCTTTTTGATATTTTCTTTTAAACAAATGCTTTTCTATTACATTTTTAACTGTGGTGCAGAAGTCTTCATATTTCTGTGGTACTATTTCATAGCTGAGCCTCCTCTGTCTGAGCTAGCAATGTACTGAGAACATCAATTCCTGGAGAATGAGCAACTGTTGGAATAAGACTGTCTCCCAGCTGCCTTCTTTCCTGCTGGTCCCAATTGCTTGCAGCTACAGACTGAAGAACTGTTTAAACCTTCCCTGGTTATCTTCCACTTCTGAAAAGAGTTTAAACTTTAATAGGGTTTTAATTGTTCTATTCTTCCAATCTGGCTGTTTCCTCAAATTGCTTAACTGTGGGTATGAGGGTGTTTCAAGGCTGACAAAAATGTGCTGTGTTCTGCTTCTGAGTTTTAGGTGATCAGTAATATGTGACATAAGCTGCTTTTATAACAAAAAGACATGGCTTGTGACAGGCTCTCCTCAATGTGCTCTATCATCCCCTCTGGAAACAATTTCTTCAGTCAGGGCATTTCCCAAAAGCACCTAAATACAGAGGACGAGATGGATCCGTTTTCTTTGCATGGGAAGCATGATTAGGAAAAGGGCTTGTATTCTTCCTTCTCCTGTCTCCCTACATTAAAATTGAGTCCAAACTAGAAAATATACATGGGTGTCAATCCTGAGCTGCCAGAATATAGGGCATGTCTCTAGCTTTACTGACAACTTTACCACAGCCAAGACACACATTCCCACAAGCGCACTCACTGATAACTATATTTTTACCATTTACAGGTTGCTGTGGGGAGCTGGATTGAGAAGTGATTTTAAAGTGCCCATGCACTCACATGGTCCCTGGTCTCTAAGTGCCTCCACTCACAAGAAGAAACACAAACTGCTTCTTGTAGGTCAAATACAACAATGAACAAATTACTAAGAACTCAGAATACCTAAAAGATGACAAACAACCATTAGAAATCTGTACATGATTTTTCAGGCTTTATTTGCTGCTCTTGTGAAATAATTTCATAAAAATAGGCTCCACAATTCCAAAACTGAAACTAAAAATAAGGTTTTTAACAGCTCTTTCACTTGAGATAATCCATGGCTAATGACATGCCCATTTTAACACCGATGGTTTTTCATTATGAGTAAGCACAGACATGATCCCTTACTTGCTGGAAAGCCAAACATAAATGCCTCACTTCCTATTCATGGGTCACTTCCAATGAATATGTCACTGTGGGGTACCACACCTGGCTGGTAAAAGTGAGAATGTGTCTCAGAGACATTTTGGACACTACTGGTTTTCATCTCAGGCCACTGGATTGGCAAAAGACACCAACTTTTGTCAATATTAATTGGACTCAGATTCTTATATATACACTTCTCTGTGTCTGAAGAACGAAATTCCAGAACTTACAGCAAATACAAATCAGATTTCAGGTTAAAGGAGCAGGTTAATTTCCAGGAATCAAAGGCCTCACTGCTAGAAAATAACTTTGGTTCTCTTCACCCAGATTGTGCTCTTGCCCATTGACAAAGGCAAGCAGCATCAGATTCACAGGGGACACAGCCTCAGAGGTCTGGATAATAAAACTCAATTGTAATTCATCACTTTTTTAAAATCTTATCCTAATGGATGCTAATTCTGTGGCCTTTCCTTCTGTGTGAGGGTGACTGTGGTCTTTGATCAAAGATAAAGCCTCTGCAAAAATACAATGGTAAGGCTCTCACTTCGCTGTAATTGACTTTGGTGCCATGAGTAGATTTCAGGCAAATGCAGCGCTATAAACAAAATAAAAAGACGGCATTTCAGCAGCAATATGTAAAAAAGATACTGGGTAGAAATACTTCAGAGAAGCAGCCTGCTTAGTTGTAAAATGAGTTTAAATTAGGCTTTAAAAAGGATTGCTAAATCTTGACACATATATGAGCAGCTTATTATCATGCAATTGTGCAGTAGTTGCTTGATCTTGTTACTGATGTGCCACATATGAATAAGTGATTAATTACCACAAAGGCTAAAACAGAGCAGAGTGAGAGTACTGTAGCTCACCCTGAAAGAGGGGCTTAAACACGTTTATTGCCCTTTAAGTGCATTTCATTAAGGCCAATTAAGGACTTTCATGTCTTATTAGAAAAATGAAGTAGATTTATGAGGTTTTCATAGGCTGGAAATGCTGGGGCTAGCAGATACGAAACTGTGCAGAAATACAGTGGTTAGAAGCTAAGAAAATGATATAAAGATACACAGAGGAATTATTCCACTAAGGAACCAGATGACATGAAGGTGATCTCCGTATAGAAGGAGGGGGGGAAAAAAAACAAAACTGGAGGTTAAAATTCATAGCATTTCCTGTCAGACTCACTCCCTCTAGTTTTATTGGCAATTTTTCTACCCAGCTTTCTTTGGGGTCTTATTTTCTTCTGTTCCATATAAAATTCAGGATGACATGAAGGGCTGCCATTCAGCTGGGCAGAGTTTGCTCTCAGTGGGCACACCTTATTGCATACCTGAAAATAAATGCACAGAGCAGGAGGGAGCAGATTTGTTGACCACGACACAGCACAACTCCCAGCAGGTCTACATACTTTAATAATGTTCAATCTTGCTGATAGAGATTCAGTCAGGGCTCCTTTATAGGTGTAACCTTAAGCACAGACTCAGAAAAACATATAAACGTATGCTCTAGTTAAAGTTGATTGGACGATGTGTTAAGTTTTTTGCTGAATAGGAGTGAGGATAAGCACGCGCTTAAAGTTAAGCTAAGTGTGTGCTTCAGCATTTTGTTCTATAAAGAACTACAAAGGTGAAAGCCCTGACCTATTAATCTATACTTCTTACTTAGAGTTTCTTCATTTCCTACCTGAGACCAGGGGTTTCTGGCTGCTTGAGATTACTTCTATATTGTTTTAATTAAAAAAAAAAAAAAATTAAAAAACCCCAAATCCAGAAAACTATTGGACAGAAATAAAACCTTTTTATCTGAATAATCCATGTGTATTCAGATCCATGGGGCTCAAGAAATAAAACATGAATGCTGACCTTCTTTTCTTAAATCATGCTGTTCTTAAGGTAGCAAGATGGAAGAGAAAGGAATGGAGTAAAAAAACTCAGCAGCATGATCTGAGGACAAAGGCAAACTTTGCTTTGACTCTGCAGAGTTCTGAAGGTTTGCGTCACAGCCTTCATCTTATTTGAACGTAATTTAGCCTATAGAATTTCCTTCCTTGCTTTATTTTGAAAAAAACTTTCATGGGAGGTTATAGAGTATGTATCATTATCCTTGGGGACTGTGTCTGTTTCAGCATCATCCAAGTTTCTAGGTCCCACACATACAGTATCTGGGCAGCTTTTTTACATATTATATGTATTTATGAATTTTTTAAAATATGCATTATTTACTCAGTGGACTGGAATAGCAATGTCAAGTGGGGGAATATGTATTTATAAATGTTTTTAAAATGCACATTATTTACCCCACAGACCAAACAGTTCCAGTCTACCATGTATAGTCTTAGCCACCTAATTAAAAATCTTATGAAACTTCTTTGAAAAACACTTGCAGTACATTTGCAGCAGCAACTTTTGGAGCTTTATTATCTCAGCTCTCTTTTATTTTTTTTCTCCAAAATACACAAAGCATTTAGACATATTATGGTCTAATCACTTGCCAAATTTCATCTCAAATAGAAGCTGTATAGGAATTCTACAAGCACAAAAAAAAAGCATCAAAAGCAGCAGATCAGCTATATTCTGGGGGAGGAGGTATGGGGGGGTTGCTGCACCGATATAATTTCAAAACAAACAAACCGATATTTTTTAATTTGGTGAAAAAGAATTAATTCCCACACTGAGATTTGTTTGTGCCAAACCTTAGCTGCTCCTTTTAATGAGGTTTTAAATAAATTTTTTTTCTGCCAACTTATTCTTAAAGGGGTTTGTACCAAAAAAAAGACTACATACTATCTACACACTCCAATCACTACTGATCAAATTCTTCAGGGATGAGAGACCAAAACCATATATTTTGTAAAATTACATTATTAAAGAGAAGAGGTAAATGTAACACCAGCATACATCTGTCATTTGTTGTCCAAATATAATTTCTAATAATGTTAATGTTTCCATATTTTGTTCCTTAGGTTGGGTTTCCAAAACAAATGATGACTCATATATCTTTTCAGTCTTTGAGAAGGGATTTATTGATGTGAAGTGATAAGCATCTGCCTCTGTTGATTTATACCAGAGAAGGAAAGGGGTATAAAACAAGCGCAGCCCATGTTGAGGGTAAAATGAAAATCTCTTGATTCTGCTCCCAGCCACAATTCAGAGCACTTCACAGAGCATCCTGAAACCATACTGCAGCATCACCCTGGTTTTTGAGGCAGGAGGGCACTTCTAGCCAAGTGGTCACAACCTTCTTGAGAATGAACATCAGCTCCCCATAACCAGCACAGCCAACACAACTTGTATGTTCTCTGGCTGTGGTCATTTGCACAGGCTACAGACATGAAACACCTTAAAAACAGATTTAAAGACTATCATAAGTTTGAAGATTTGAATGAAAAACTTCAGCAGTCCAGGCTACACAAGAGGCTTATGACTGGTTTATAGGGTTTTTTGCAGTTTCAAAGTGATAAATGTTTACCTGTGCATACTGCTACCAGAATTTGTAGCTGCTGTCAAATGTGGAAATAGAACCCAAACTATATGTAGAAAATTAACTTTTATTTCAAATTTTTTTTGACGTATTTCACATTCCAACTGAAAGCAATTTACTTGTTAGAAGTCACCAACAGGTTCTTGTGATAAAGCTCATTAAAACAATTTGATCATTTTGGGAGGCTGAATTTTTTCTATTTCCTCCTGATAGGAAAAGCATATTCTATAAACAAAGAGAAGTGTTTTTAATAATATTAAAATTGGTACTAACTAGAAAATAAATTAATAGACTTCTTGTTAAATGATAATGACTATGTTATGTGCCGTTATATTTCTGAGGTGTATAAATTATCTTAATTCTTAAAAGATTGGGAAAGGCATTGTTCAATAGTATTCTGAGTATGAAATTTATGTGTAAATTATCTTCTGACATCTTACTGAAAGCTGGCATTGCAGTTTGGCACAATACCATAGTATAGTTCCCTGGTCCAAACAGAATTTGATGAATTGTCGAAAAGCCACTTTTTCTTTGCCTCCAGTCAGAAAGAATAACATGGACAGTGGCCTTTCTCAGACTGTTTCCAGCTCCAAACAGAAATGTTTTTGAAAGTAACTTCTAGTAAAAACTGGAGATAGACTGGATATGTAGTAGCTCTGGATGTGGTGGAAGTGCCTGGGTAGGAAACACAGTGCTCGTGGCAGGTTTTGATAGATGGTGTGACAATGTCTCTGATGCGGTGAGGGCATACCAATGCCACTGGCTGTACCCATGGGACATCAGTCACACAGCTGCACTGTGCTGCTCCCTCCTGCACTTCTGCATTCCTAGCTGTATGAAATATTAGGGGGTATGAGACACCTGAAGTATCAGCTAAAAGAGAAAAAACAAATGCAGGTAGTGCAGTATAGCCTTCGTTTCCAGCTACTCTTATGGCCATGCTGGTGTTCTGTGGCTTGAGATGTCCAGTTGAGACAAGAAATGGTTCCTCTGTCCCAGTGTTCTCTTCTCAGAGGTCTCATAACAGATAATACTTACAAATACAAATACTATGAGTCCCCATGATGTCCATCACCATCAGCAACATTGAAGATCAGGCTGGACAGAGCTCTGAGTAACCTGATCTAGTTCAAGGTGTCCCTGTGCCTCACAGTGGGATTTGGACTAGATGGCCTTTAAAGGTTCTTTTCAACTCACACCATTCTGTGATCCTTTGACTGGCCCAGCATCTGCAAATGTTGAATTGGGCACATCCTTCTTTGTACATTTACAGATTTTTTTTGTACCTTACCAGCAAACGGGCTGTTAAACAATCTCTTTCTCTATCTTCTCACTAAAAATTCTTTCTTTTAGAAACATTCTCCCATGACATCTATAAATGCAACTTCGTAATACTAGAAGGGCTCAAAACAGGTTTTGCACAAGTTCTTTCAGCCAGTTTTCCTGCCTTTCTCAACATGTGCACATGTGGGTGCAGTGACCTGGAGTTGTACCAATCCATAGATAAGCTAAAGAGGACTCTAGAGGAAACAAATGTCCTTTGAAAATCAGGCTTCATATGAGCATTGTGCCAGTAGGGCAAGGGTCTGATCACGATATAGGAAACCTTTCCCTTTCTCAACCCAGCATCAGGCAGATACAGTGACAAAGAAGTTTGACCCAGAGACTGATCGTTCTGGTCAGCTGGTGTTCTCCAAATCCAAGAGAAGAAAGGAAGAAGAATATATATTAATGATTAAGGATTGTTGTCGCAAGGTATAACAATATTACACTAATAAACTGCAAGAAAAGACACTTTACCCCTTTAGGCACTCGCTAGCACTGTTTCTATTGTCCTGGAAGTCTCCCCACCTAAAACGCCTGCTGAACTTTCTGGGTGTCAGAGCTGAACACCCCCAAAGAGAAACAACCATCTCATATAGCTCAGCTGTGACACTTACAGTGGATTAAAAATCAGCCAGAGACCAAGCTGAGTCTTGCAGGCGTGTGGGCTAACACAAACCAGAGATGACATTCTTCAGGCTGTTGCTGGGGCCTGGGGGGCTCAGCCGCATAAAAGACATATAAGTGTGTTATCACATTCAACTTGAAAATTTTCCTGGCTGAGAGGAGGTGGTTGGGTTTATGGGGCTGAAATTACCCATGCTCTGCTCTAAAGGTAAAACCATGCTGTGTCAAGGGAGGGGAGCACCCACCCTTTCTCCACCAAACAGCACTGCACGAGCACACTCGTCCTGGGTGGAGTCTGCAGGAGAGAAACGCATTCCTCATAATCAAGGGTAATTCAAAAGGCAAACAGTGACCAGGAGAGCATGCTATCCAGCAGAAGCCTAATCCTGAACCCAACTCCACAGACGGTTACACAGCCTGCTGCAATGCCAGGGCAGATGCCAGGGAAGAGACCAGCCACAAACCGAACAGACAGACAATCCAGAGCTTGGCATCTGGGTTCTTCAGCTGCCAGCCTTGCCTCATGAGTAGCCACAATGGTTGGCTCTTGTGCAGAAAACAACAGAGGAAGAGGCTAAAGAGGTCTATGTGCCACACTGCCAGCATTGGGAACAGGCAGTGCCAAGTGAGTATTGCAGTTTCATGCATGTGCCAATGTGCTTTGGAACCGCTTTTACATTTTCAAAAGTAACAACAGAATTCCGGCATAAAGCAAGACAAGCTCTAACATCAAGGACAGTTTCCCTTCCTTTTTTAGATTATTTTTGTACGTAAATTTCTTTTTCACTTCATTTTGTTTGCCTCACATATACACTTCAGACAGCTGTGGCACAGGAATGGCCTTCATGCCTCGCGCTCCATACTGATAAAATATTTGAATCTACAGGAATACGTGCACAAATCAGTTAATTTCATAACCAAATGACAAAGCCCCAGCTTGTAAGCCTCTGTTTTACAACATGAGTAATTACTCCAAAAAGTAGCTGCACGAACCCCTGTGTCACTGCATGCTGAGGAACAGCACGGCACTGTGAGGAAGGGGTTCACAACCTCCTCTTTAAAATCCTCTTCAGCCCTGTTTACGCCGAACTAGCACTTTAATCAAAAGGAAATGTTTTTTATATAAATCACTACTTGCATGTTTATTTTGTTTGGGAAGTTTTTAGGCGATTAATTTGCCAAATGAGCATTTCTAAAAGCGTGTATTTGGACACATGTATATATATGTGCTTTCCCACATGTGCCATCCAGCAGAGTTATTTAATTCAGACATTGTTGTTTCCTGAAATAAGTGCATTACTTTGTGTCAAATCAGGATAGTGAGTTCTATTGTTCCTATGTGAGCAAACAGCCAAAAGAAATTGAGATGAGGAAGAAGCCTACAAAAGGGCTGGCTGCACCAGTTGTCCACTGAAGGCTTTTGTTTCTGGAATGTCTTTTAACATAGGAAAGTTATGGGGACATCTCTAGATGCTGATTATGACCAAAAGGGATCACTGTGAGACCTTACAGTAACAGAAAATGGTATTCTAAATTGTCCAGGTTCCTTTTGTGTTACCAGGATGGGATCTACTGGTAAAAGAGAAAGACTGCATCCGGGGGTTGATGAGGGGCTTTTGACTTGACTAAAATGCTGGGTAGAATAAAACGCCAATGAAGGCAAAGTAACAAAGGGCTGAAACCCTTCTGTTTTTTCAAGGCTATGCTACAAGCATGGGAATCAGTCTTTCTCCTGGGAGCTTCTAGAAGATACATCTTTGCTTATAAATCCCATCCACTAAGAGTGTCTACACCACCTCCCTCCCCAGAAATTTATTAGCCTACTTAATCACATTTTCTCTTCACCACCTTCAAGCTCTTTGCTTCCTCTCCTCCTAGCCTATTCTCTTACCCACTCCTTATTTTTAGACATTTATGGAAGCTCTCTGTCAAATCACAGCAATAGATCTGGTTTTCAGGGGATGTCCCAGCCATGTGCCATTAATTGTATCTGCAGTTTTACAAGTGCTAATAACTATAGCCTTGCCATCAAGCAATTACACATTGTGTTTTTAGTGTTTTTATTCGCTCAAAATTGGCCTCTTTGTCCATTAGCCCAATGTGGTAAACTTCACTAATAGCTCTCAGAGAAGACTTAAGAAACTGAATCTCAGCTTTGAATCGAAACAGAACCAAGCTCAGACATATGCTGAAAATCCTACTTCTGACTGATGCTAGGCAAATCACAATATATTTGGAGTCACTAGGAAGCTGTGAAGGATTTTACAAATTTGATCCGTAATGTTTCAAAGAATAATATGGTGTATACGCTGGCTAACAATATGTATAATATTTGTTATCTGTACAACATGCGAGCCCTTTGACACTTCTTTTCTGTCCCTGAACACAGTCATTTTTCATTCCCTACCTTTTTGTAGGTGTTCTTGTTTCATTATTAATTTTTCCTTTGGTGTTTTTTATATAATAACAGGAAAAAGCAGGTGCCCTCCATCAGGTCTTAGTGGGACTATTTGTTTCACCAGTTTTTAGTACTATGCTTCAGAGCAGCTACAGTAAAATAACACAAAACCTAAAAAAAAATTATTAGATATATTTCCTTATCAACCGTCACCCCTTCTTCCATTTTCTGTAAGGCTGAGTTTAGCCCTATGATGAGTAAAGCCCTGGTCCTGCTGTCACTGAATTCAGATATCAGCAGTGCAAGCAAGATCAGGTTCTGCTGATCTGCTTTTGAAATTATAAAATCACTAAATTTCTATTGACATGTATGAGCTTGACTTGTCCAGCTCTGGAAACTCAATGCATGGGATTTATCAAATTAATTGTGTACTGCTTTTATTGCTTTAATTTATTTTTCTCCCTTTGATACATTGGGTACAGGTCACTATTGCATGCAAATGTGGAACTGCCTAAGATTGAGTTTTCCCCTAATATTGTTTAATCAAATGTTCCCAAAAATCTAGCTCCAAGTCCTCAGCTGGTGTAAATTGCTGTAACTGAGTTTATCGCAGTGACACAATTCCATTTTACAAGTGCTGATGTTCTGACCCCTGTTTTCCAAACACAGATAGCCAGCTAAAATGCTGTTGCAAACAGGGCTCACAATTTCCTCATTCATTACTCATGTAAGTGGGAAAAGGAGGACAGGTCAGAAGGCAACACTTTACACCACTATTGACACAATAATAGAACATAACTGACACACGGAGCAATTTACCAAACTTACCAATGCTGGTAACCAAAGCACCTATCTCGGCTGGGATGGCTGCTCTTTAGTTAGCGCAGTCTTGCACTCCTAGGGATATGGAAGATTTTGTATATTTGAATTGGGCTGGATAACTCAAGTCTGGCTGCAGGTAGTAGGTCCTAAGAGGCAGAGACACGGTGAACTACTCAGTTGTCTGTGTCCCCCTGGGAGGCTGCCTTGACCTGCATTATTTCCACACTACCTCACTCTACCCCAGTGGACCTGCAGCTCTTCAGTGCAGGGAGCAGCTGCTGAGGCAATGAGCTTGTCCTGTTTGCCCCTTGCAGGTGGCATTTCCTCATTTTCCCATCGCTGAGCAGCACCTGCCAGGGAGCCTTTGGGAGTGGGCAGACCCAAGGGCTAAGCACGGATAGCAGTCTGGACCAGGTGCTGCTGCTGCTGCTGCCCACGCTTCATGCAGCAGTGCCCACATGGTCAGGGCTCAGCTAATGCACCCTGAGCCTTCAGCTGCTCTTCCCATCTATTTCCCTGAGGTGGGACCTGTTTTACACTGTGAGGAAAGTGATGTTTCATTAATTCACACCCTGAGTTTAGCAATGATTTTTGGTCACATCTCTTGCTAAGGTAATAGGCGTTATAAGCATGAACTTTGTAATTAATGCAAAATCTTACAACTAAACTGTTTCCTAGTGTGCCTCAGACATGTTTTTCCACAACAATCTGAAAATGTCAAACATGGTAAGACAAAGAATTACATTGAATTGGGCACATTACTGATAATTTTGGCTTAAATGGCAATTTCACTTCAGAAAATCAACCACTTGTATGAATGGGAATTTTTCCACTGATTTCCATGATGTCATCCTTGATTTTTCAATGATACGTTATACTATTTATAAATATATATGCACAATCAAATAGAAAAAAGGAGATATTATTAGATCTATAAATTGGCCCTGAGGAGGGTTACATTTCTTATTGCATACTTTTAAATTGTGCTTTACTGCAGAATTATCTTTCATAATTTGATGATTTGATATAAATACATTTCTGTTGAAGCAAGTTTCCCTCTATGTGTGGGAGACCCTGGATTTCTGTATGTGAAGTTCATCCCACCTCTAGGCTTTTAAATATTGTCACTTGCTTAGATAGGTAGTGGCAAAGGAAAAGGTGGTGGCAAATGAAGAGGACATGCAGGATATATCATATTTATGGATCAGGACCCATTTTGAAGTTCACATATAGGTCCAGGTTGCCTGCACATCACTGTTAAAATGGCTTGGTATATTTGCCACCCTTATGTTTAATATATGAACTGCAGCCAGCGTGGGAAAACAATAACTTCCTAATTTGGTTTTTTCAGGGTAAAGAAATCTGCTTTCCATCAGTAGATAAACTTTGTTAAGGCGAGCAATAAATTAACAATTACAAAATCTATAGAGATATGAACACTTAATTGAAAAATTTACATTAAACTAAGAGCAAAGTAAATTTTAAATTCATGGTGCAGACACTCCCATATGCATTGACAATGGTTATACTATAGGATACTCATCTCAAAAAAATCTGCATAGGATTTTCTTTACCTCCTTCTATCCAACAGATCATGTATTGTTATTCAACACGCATAAAAGCAAGGCAATCTTGCTCATCTTCCATGAACAAGTGTGAGAACCTTATCAATGCTATAGCTTATAAAAGTCTCTTATCAGTCAATGGCAAATATGCACAAGCAGAGACCTGCTACTACAATCAACAGTAAGATGCTCAATGTAAGATACTAATATAATAAAATCACATTGAAGGTGTTTGCCTTCGTAGCTCCTGAGCCAAATGCTGCTCTCTGTTACACCATTAGAATGTCCATTAAATTCAGTGACCGGGAAAAACAGAACATAATTTTGACTTGGCAAAGTTGAGCTAATTTTACAGTAAACCAGCAGACACCATAAGTAACTTAATTTGAGAAGGCTCTTCTCTTGTTTCTAGTTTCACCTGAAAATGTTGTCAGGGCATTCAAACTTTGCAAGTCATTGGATTCACATCTAAAATACATTGAATAAGGCACCAGTATCCTAAAAAGGAGAACTGCAACAACATACTCCATTCTGAATTATATTCATGTGATGCATTTATGTCTGGTCTTAGCAATTCTCTGTGCAAAATCAAAGCCTAAATATTAAGCTGCACTACTTTCCATGGCACTTTACTTACGACTCCTTTCTGTTCTCACTTGTCCAGCCATAAATTTCTCTTCTTTCCCTTTTTCAAGTCAACAATACAAATATTTACTGTATATTTCTCTTCATAGTTTCAGTACTTGTATAGTCCTTACATATTCAATCAAATCCTTTCATTCACACTTGTTCACTGGTATTTATTCCTTTCATTCTAAGCTTCGATTCTCTGCCTGCAGGGACTCAGCAATGCACTCCTTAATGTACACATTTCTAGAACCTTCCTGTTTGGACACTGTCCAAGGCTGGTATTCAGAAAATGTTAATGTTTGATTCAGATGTAGGAGAAATACCTTTAACACTGATCTAAAATTTGGAGCAATTTTATCATTGGATAAAACCAAGTTGAGAAGCATCAGTGACTTACTGGCCCCATTTGTGTTTACTGTTTGTGATGTTTGAGCTCTTTCAAGTCCAGTAGCCTAAGTAAAAATCATGGAACAGTTTTCCCAGGGAAGTCATCACAGCACCAAGTCTGTCTGAGTTCAAGAGCCATTTGGACAACACTTTCAGGCTCATGGTGTGATACTTGAGGTGTCCTCCACTGGGCCAGAGGTTGGGCTTGATGATTCTGATGGATCCTTTTCAATGTAGCATATTCTATGAATCTATGATTCTCTGTTTGTATGATTCTATGATGGAAAGATGCTAGCTGTAACAATGTTTTTTTTCTAATTTGTAGATATTTTCCTTAAGTTCATACGCTGTGGAGCTGTTTTACAGCTAACAAGTACTGGAGACAGGCTAACAATCATCCCACAGTCCTTTCAAACTCAGGTGGAAGCTCAGGCTGACCTCACTGGGTCACTGCACTGGTCACTCCCCTTACATGCAGGCCAGGCAGGAGGACTTGCACCTCCACAGCCCTTTCACCATCCTCTCCTTAGCCAAAGAAGCCTTCTGAGAGGACTTTTTCCATGCACTTTATAGTCTTTTTCTCTGCCATACAGGAAAGAACAGCATTCACATACCTGATAAGCAGCCCCATTAGCTCATGTACAGCATCTTTCCTCAAAAAGGAAACCCAATCCTACCACCTTGCAAATAGCTGTGCAGAACAGCACCCTACAACTCAGGCATGACTGAGCTACTTTCAGTATCAGCCCTGATTATTATCTCCATGAGGAATGATTCTATTTCCACATAAAATAAAAATTACCCTAACCTTCAGCCATAGCATTAGGGAGCAAATCAGTCATATTTTCCCCTTCACATTTCTGAGAACACATAGAGGAAGAAATAAAAAATTAAAAATATTAGATATTGCCTTTTGACTTGACTGCTAACACAATAAAGCAGCATCGTAAACTGAATCATGGAAGTCTGCAGTCTTCATTGCTCCCTTTGCTGGTATTACTTCATGGATATTGGAGCCCTTAGGGAAACTGGAATATGAATAAAGATTTTTTTTAAAATCAGCCGTTTTTTCTTGGTTCTGTTTCTAAAAATAATGCAGTTTGCAAAAAACAGAAGGTTTGGTTTATAACACAAACAAAATTGTTACATTCTGAATGGGTTGTAAGTACCTGATTCTTTGCCTTTTTACTCATCCCTGCTAAAAAAAAATCTGCAAATCCATTTGCTAACCAGCTGCACCTCTGTACTGAACAGATAACAACCTGTGCAAGCCAGGCTTTGCTGTGAATCGGTGCTGATAGGCCTGAATCTCATAGCTTTTTTTAAATGCTAATGACAAGAAACATTTCCTAAGCCAAAACGCTCTTGTAGATCTGTCTACTTCTATTATGACTGATATTTGCTTGTAAGTACATAGAACACTTGTTCACTGTGCCTTATCTGCTATGGTGCAGCATGCTGACCTACATACCATTCAGCACAATATGATGCACAAACATCTTCTAAATAATTTTTCATTTTCGACTTAAAAACAGTAGAGGCAAAATAGGATTGCTGCAAATCTAACAAAGAGATGGCATTATTTCCAAATAAAAATGTGCATTTTTCCAAAGAATTTATTTGTCTAGCAGCATGAAGTTCATACATAGCAATGCTTAAAAAGGGTGTTGAATTGCGATTAGGAAGGAAGGACTTAGGAAGAAGAACAAACCACATCTTTTCTACTTACATAGAATAATTAAGCTAACTTATTTCTCATAACAATTAAAAGTTCAGCCTTTCTGAACCATGTTTTCACAATGTCACTAAATGCTGCTGATATAAGAATGCTGAAATAAGTGTGATAATAACAATAAAGAATGATGGATAGAAAAGGATACAGTAGCTAAGGGAACAGAAATGATAGTCCATTACCTGCCATTGTCAAGCTAAACAGAAGTACAGTATTTATGATTTTTCTGTGATGCCTGCTATGTTGTATAAGCCCAGTCTTTATGATGATACTTGTCTACTGAATGAAATAATTAATACGTCATATTTTATTGTAAATAAAAATATGCCTTCCCAGTGGGCAGATATTATTTATATTAACAGTAGCACAGCCTCATATCTATCAAAAGCTTGTAGAGGAAAATGTACCTTTAGAGCTAAATTGTAAGAGTAAAATAGAAAATCTCCATCAATTCAGGGCATTCCTAATCAATTTATATTCTTAAATGTTAAAGAAGGGCAGAAAAAGAAGCCTGCACAAACAATAGAAAAAATATAAATGCTTTGCCTTAGCAGGATACAATAGTCCTAACTCTAAAATGTATATAACTATATATGACTTCTGCATTGTAAAATTTGGTACATAAACCTAAATTAAAGACATTTTTATAACAATCTGGTTTATACATGCACTGAATAGAGAAATATTTATTGTCCTGTTATTACCTCTAGATGAAAAAAAAACTCCAAACCAGTATACAAATTAGAGGAAGCATCAATGTTTAATCATACAAGAATTTTAAATTAATGACATAACATGTATGTACTTCTTATTTGTTTTCTAAGAAAATACTGAATTTTCATATCCACAGTCACTACAATTCTTTTGTTTCTGGTGAAACATATGGTCCAGGAATCAGCTTGATTGCAGTCTTAAACTGCAAAAATGAAAATAATTTGGGGACCAGGCCAAGCTGCAGTGAGGTCAATAGAAGCATTTCCACTGATGCTTAGGAGCCCCTGATCACCCTCTTGTCTGTTTTATCCCAAGCTGTTATTCTGTTGCTGTATTTTACAACCAGTGAAGGATAAGGAAAAGTAAAATGTTTGGTACTTTTACCTATTACCTATTCTACCTTTGATTTATTTTTAAAACAAAAGACTATCTGTAAATTTGGGTCCGAAATGGCCAAAACTCCCTGATCCTTGTTTTGTTTCACTATGTACCTTCTTGTACACAGTCCAAAGACAACATCTCTCAGACAAGCCACTGACTTCTATTAAAGTGACAAGCAATGTCTTGACTCACATTACTTATATATCATTAATGAGAATAAAATCTTTTAAATCCACAAGTAGCTTGATGAGTCCAACATACAAATGGTTTGCAGAGATGCGGCTTCCAGAAATAGATTGCTAGAGACACTGATACATCTTATGGCATTACCCTGCAATCGATGCTGCTTTTGGTAGATTTAACTCTATAAGTAAGGTGGATTTTCCATTCATGTATCAAAATTGTTTTCCAGGTTCCTTTTTAATTTTGCATTATCTATCAGAAAATCTTTGGGCCAGACCCGCACCTACTATTCATTTAAATAAGGGGTTCATATAATTGCTACTCTACTCAGCAATTATGAACTCTGTGATGTTAACAGAAGCACAGACCAGGGATCAGACTTAACCATGCCAGGTCCATGATTCACGTGTTCCACACTAAAATTTTGGACTACTAGCTTAGCTATAACTATGGTTCAAATCATTCCCTGTGCTCAGGAAAAGCCAGTCTTGGAAGATTCCTGATGAATTGGGCTTCAACATATTATACTGCTCTGTGTCCAACACAAATCCACAAAGAGCATGTGAACCTCATCGGAGATGAAGTGCTCAGTGCAGTATTCAGGCTGAAGTGTTTCTACTCACACATGCTTCTGACTTTGGCCTGCAGTGGCACGTGGATTCATGCTTGCAGGTAAACAACATGAGTAGCAGGCAAATCCAGGATGAGTGCCTGAATGAACTTGTAACCAGTGGCACAACTTTTATGATCAAGAACTATATTAACCACAAAGACCCCTGCCCATATCTTATTGAGTTATCTAAGATTGATACCTCATGGTACATTGCACCTGGGATTGTCTTCTGCGCCCAACAAGGCTTGTGTGACTTCTAATTTTTTTTTCCAAAAGGAGTAAATGAGAGGAAGTCTCTAAGATAAAAATTGCTATAGTCCTTTCTCATTGAGTTCATTTCATTAAACACACATACGTCTGCAATAGAGGTTGCTGTGATGCACCTTTTACAGAAGAGCATGTAAGGGTTACAAGTCTTATTCAAAATCTAATGGGAAATCCGTACAGGAATGATGGAATAAATTTCACATATCTCTCTTCATCTTTGTTTAGGCCAGCACGTAGTATGGATTATTTCTCTTTCAGCTATAGCTCTTCTAAAAAACTTGCATTATCCTGGAATGCACAGAGGACACAATTTTCACCCTCTAGCATGAGCACATGCAAGTAAATATTGCTATTCCAAAGGCTGATTCTTTTCCATCACACTGTACTTGTCATTGGCCAAATAAACCAAGTCTTCTAACACAACACTGGAAACATAGCTAGTGTCTGCATATTAATTAGCCTTCCTGACCTGAATAGACTATTACCTAGGGCCCTGGCCTTCATTTCCTAAGCACCCTAAACTCCACTGCACTGAACAAAATGAAAGAAAAGGCCTTTATTTTGGAATTACATCTATGAAAATGTTGCTCTTGCTTAAGAGATGGGATTTCTGAAAATGCCATGGAGAGTTTCTGACACTGCACAGAAGAGCAGCATTGTTTTGTTCCAGATGAGGTCTTGTGCCCCCCTAAATGACTGTCACCCAAAACTTAGACCATCCTTTGTGCCTTAGAAAAAATATGGAAAGTATGGTTAGGGCTCCTATCACTCTGTCCAAATAGGTGTGTAACTTAAAGCTGTTCCCTATTTTAATAAAAGAAAATGAGGTAATACTATAAAAATAACTTCCTTTGATCCTATGAGCACTTTATTACAAGGTTTGCAAGCCAACTGGAATGAAAAACTTTTAAATAAAAAATTAATGCAAAAAAGCAGAGCTGGGAGATAGATTTAAGAAATATTGTCTTTTCTTTTACTCAGAGCTTCTGCAAAAAATATTTTTGTTTAAAAAAAATATGATTCCCCTTTCAACTCATTCCAGACACAATTTTACAGGTAGGCTCTGTGACTCATTAAATGCAGCTTTGAAGATGCACCATAACATAAAGTATTACAATTATCATATACCCTAAAAGCCTGTTTGGAATCTAACTCAGTAAAATTTATTAATGATCTGAAGAAGGTGGTAAATTCACACATGATGTTTAATTGGGAGCTACATAGAGCAGATAAATTCACAGTGAATGAAGAGAAAAGCAATGTCTCGTTTTAATTTAGAAAAAAATTAAAGAAAGTTACTAAATCTGTTTAAAAATTACTTGAAACTTTTTTTCTCAAGATTGCATTTTCTCTAATGCATTTTTTCCCCAGAAACATTGTTATGTATGTAAAATGGACACCTACAAATTATTCAGTCCTTTTAAAATTACAGATATGCCTTCTCACCCTTTGCATTGCTGCAGAGGCAACATTAGGCAGTGCTTGATTGAGCTGAGTTTGATAGTAGAGAAAAAAGAACACTTAAAAAATACAAAGAACATGATGTGAGAGAAGAAATTAATAGGAAATGATACTAGCATGAAGGAGGGGAATTTGGAAAGGCCTGTAAATTTTCTTAGGCAGGGCGACAATAGACTGTAAACGAAACTGTAAAATGAAATGCATGTATGCATCATGTTGACTCAGAAAAAAATAAGTAAGGAAGAAAAAGACATGTAAATATTTGAAAGGTGACTGAGGCCATACAGGCTATGAATTCACTTGTAAGAAGCTGTGCAAACCCCATCATTTGCGACATTTAAAATTGGACTGTCCATGGATCTAGAAAATGCACTCTGGAGAATAATCTAATATTGCAGGGAGGTAAATTAACAGACCTGCAAGGTCTCTTCCATTCCTTATTTATGTGATAAATCCATTGTAAAAACACTTACACCATAAAAATTTATATCTTTCCACAATGTACACAGAGCAGCCCTGTTCTGGAAGACGCTGAGCAGCTGCTTGAAGGGCACAGGTACCCTGTGCTTCCAGTAGAGTCATGACAAAGCAGTGGTTGTCTCCAAATTACAAAAAGAAAGAAAAAAAACCCCAGCAAAGTAAAGACAGTATCTGACAATGTTCCATGAACAGAAGCCCATTAAAACTAAGAGGACATTTGCCTTTAAATGGATGGATATCATTATGCATGCAAAAGTGCCCAAAAATAAAAAGGCAGAGTGGCTGCATTTCGAGGAAACAGTTGAGCGGCAGCAGCCATTACCTTAGCAATTGCAGCACACGGGCTCTCTGCTCTGCAGTCTAAAATGAGGACATTCCCTTTGCTGTGTGATTTGCTTTGAGTATGCTGCAATCTTCTTTTTCCTCAGGTAAAATGTCAATGAGCAGTGTCCCAAATGTTTTCCCTGATCTTGTCAGGAGTCACTTTGTTTCCACAAGAAAAAAAATACTAAAAAAACCCCAAACTTTCTGCTTAAAACACTGCACAAAAACTCCTGAAAAAGAGGAGCTGATATGAGATGGGAAGCTCATGCCAGGCAAGGATCGCACAGGACTGCCGCAGTGCAAAGAATGGATCCAAATCAGCCTTTCCACAGTCTGAGCAATAATATGTTCTAGCTTGGGGCCAGCATGCAGACTGCACTGCATCTCTATCAGGTTGTGGAGGTGCCATAGATAGGGAGGTCGTATGAATGAAACCAAGTGAAGACAATAGGATTTGGCCCTTTGTTTAGATGGCAGGGAGATGGTCTGCAGAATTTAAAAAGTCTGTTTTACCATAGATAATGTTATGACTGGATGGATGGATGGATGGATGGATGACTATGTTTAAGACACTGCATGATATCCAGGCTTAAACAAATATATACATCTCACTACATATTTATTAAGTACTTGGCCTTGCCTCTCTGTATTTATTGCATCACGCATAACTACTGGACTGCAAAAAGCAGAAAGTACCTTCTCTGTCATGGCAGAGCATAAAACATCAATGACTGGGTTCTTCCATTTGTCAGCAAAAAGAATGACAGAATAGACCTGAACTAAGATCAAAGAAAAGGGAAAATGCTGCCCTTACATTGTTAAAAGCCATTTCCCCCATTTTTACATTAAGCCTCATTGCAATAAAAGGGCAAAAAATGCCAAGTGTCCCCTCTGCTCAGACATGGTTGGCATGGATTCAAGGAAAGTCTGCAATGAGATCTGCACTCAATCAGGAGTGTGTACCTTTGCCTCACATTGTTTCCACCCAGCCCTTGGGTCACAGCACAGTAGTATCACCTGTTTATTCAACATAGTGCCTTCATTTTACATTATTCACTGGTAGAGGTGACTTTCTTTTCCCTTCTTCATGCTCTAAGTAAGGCTTCTGGCATGGCGAACAAATGGAGCATTCTGAACAAACAGGTTATTTATGCTTCTGAATTTAATGTTGAGATATAGTGTTAATTCTTTTTTTCAGGGATGTGGGGAACTGTACTTTACAGAGACTCTCAGAATTGCTTTGAAGTAGATGTTGTGATGTGTTCTATTTTGCATAGCTGCTGAGCTTGAAGTCTAGTGTGAACAAGTGTGTATTCCAATAACCATTGGTGAAAGGCACATTCCCAGGTCAGAGATTTTTTTTGGCTCAAAATCCCCATCCAGTTTTCAGGAATAGGCTTTTTCATGGAAATAATAAGAAGAAAAGTCCAGGAAGACAAATCAGTGGGATTTAATAGCCTACATGTGGAGGTCAGAAGTGTATTTGTAGATCAGTAAATCGAAAGCTGTATTTTAAATATCCATCTTGATGCTCACTTCCTGAATAGAATGAAAATAACAAGACAAAGAGACTCTAAAAGGGACTGTAAGCTGATCTATTGATGCAACAGCATGATAGCAATTTATACATGTGTCTGTTTAGTGCAGATTTACAGTAGAACCTACAATCTTAGCAGTAAAACCCTGCAATCTCAGGTGCTCTCTGAAAGTCACAGCAGATGCACGGGACCAAAATGAAGGAAAATTCCCATCAGTTTCATTCAGGACATTTTCATCCTTGATTTTCCATCCGTCAGCAAAGAGGAAGGTCATTTTGGGAAAGACAAATGGACTCTGGTGTACCTCCACAGTTCAGTGTTATGCTATTAGTATGTTCTAGTTTGTATCATCAGTTTCATAGTTAACAATATAAGCTTAAAAGTCATGTTTAGCACATTATCAGTAATTTGCCAGAGGCAGTGAGTATTTCGTTTTTAGGGATGTAGGTTCTTTTCACCACACAGGCGTTGAGCAATTTTCTGTGTTCAAGAATAGAGTTTTCTCTTGATTGCCATTCACAGGAACATAGAGAACTGCCTTTTCTTAGGCTTTCACTGCCTTCTCTAAACCTCATATACCTCATTTTTCATTCTTTCCACCTTTCTAATACAGGTGACTGACATAGTAACCACCAGCTGATTCCTGAACAGGATGGAGCGGGCACAGGCCATTTGCTCTGGCACACTCATCCAAACATTCACCTGCACAGCAGGAAAATCCTTCCCATGGAGTAGTGCAGCTGTCCTGGCCAGCAGCAGGCTATGCACAGCTGGAGATACCTTCAGCCCCTCTGCCCTGGGGTTGATCAGCCTGGGAGGATGCTGGCCATGAGAGCAGCACCAACAACCTGCTCACTGGAGAGCCTTCCAAGGCCTCACAGAGAACCCCTGCAGGCAGGGACGTGAGTGGCAGGGGCTCTGGGGTTTTGCTGTCAGTGTGAGGTCCTCTGATGGCACTGCTGCAGCAGCAAGGAAGAGCTGGTGACAAGTCAGGGGTCCTCCAGTCCTTGGGACCTGCTGGAGCAGAGTTTTTGTCGTTCAATGGTTCCTCAGAGAAACTCTTTTTCCCTAGACTCAAATACTCACCTAAGACACCAGGCCTAGATTTGGGATAAATATACTGTATCTGCATAGACACAAAGGTAGTTGATGTCACAGGACTAAGCCTTTTTTAAGGGTATGCTACAAATCTGAAGGGATACATAAAAGCTGAACTTGAGTGCCAGTAAGATTTATCACTGAAAGGCACAAGCTTTATGTTACCAAAAGTGTTAAATAAGAATTGTGTATCCATAAAGTGTAGAGCCAAGCAGCTGGCACCACAGAAAATGTACATACAGGTGCTGGGTATAACTTTTTCTGTTGCCTCACTGATACTATAGGACCTTTTGTATTTCAGGACATCTTATGTTTCTGCATGAAGCTTGGAGCTGGTTGCTGGGAAAGTGAAAGACTTATGAAGGATAAAATTGGTAACATAAATTTAGGCACCACTTCACGTTTACCAGAAAACTAGAGAGTACATGCTAAAACCAACTAATCTTTGGTTATAAATGCGCAAATACTATCAATCTGCTCCTCAGACTGATGAGAAGCATCAGTGGAGGAGACCAAATTCCATGCTGAAGCCTAGCAGGGACAGAGGAAGAGTCTGTGATCAGCTTTTAACACAGTTCCCTGTTTGAAGAAGGCAAGATATCAGTTTTCCCCATACTTTGAGGCTGGGGCAGGAGCAAAGAACAGTATTTTGGAATAAACTCTAGTTGCTGAGAAAGGTGTCTGCCACACCTCAAGCTGCTTCTGGACAGGCAGGTGGGAAAATTGGCTTCCTACCAGCAGGGTTCCTAATGCTGTACCAGCAATGTATAGGAGACAGAAGGGGGGAAAGTATTGATGCCTGTTTATGTAAGGGTGGAAGTCTGCACATGAAGTGTTCACTGCAATCTGAGGGAGCAATGCTGGCTGGACTCACACAACAGTCCAGACTCAGTGTCCTGGTTCAAACTGACCATTGCCACCTCTCATGTCTAATTAGATGAGAAGGCTGGGGAGGGAAGGGGGTCTACATTTCATGTGTGACCTCTAAAAACTACAAAGTGAGAAATTTGAAACTTCTTTGTTTTTTCACCCTCTCTGTTCCTTTCTTCTCAGTATACCTGCAGTGCTTTCCCCTCCCTGACCGTTCCTGATCTTTCCTTCTCACAAACAATTGCACAGCTGAGTAATCGCATTTTGATAGTAATGCAACTTTCTAAATTTGAGATCAGTCTAGAAAAGAACAACATTCCCTTATTATAACAGTATATCACATCTCATCCCCCACTTTCAACACAGCATCCCAGCAAGTTCCCACTACCCATCTGATGAGGAAAGGAGGTAGGTAACTTTCTGCTGAAGACAACATCTCTCTTGCCTGCTTGCACTGGAGTACAAGTCAAACTTTTTCCAGCAAGCTTCTCAGAGGAGAAGGCCAGAGCTGCAGCATTGAATGGCTCTCTCCTCACACTGGAGCTGTCAGCTACAATCAAAGCATCCATGTATGGTATTTCCAGTGGAAAAAAAAAAGTACACAGATGTATAGTTTGCATTTATGTACTGTAGGGACACCCTTGAATCGTGTTAAAAAATGTCAGTCAAGACATCTGGTCAGCTGTCCTAATCCATATTGGGGTTTTTAGACTACTGTTATGCCCCAATATGCTTTGAACATTGCCAATATGCTTTCTCTGCAGTAGCAGCAGTGTGTCCCCTTTGGTTTCACAGCCCGTCCCCAGCATTGTTTTTTATAGTGTCACGTACAGAGCAAAATGAAAAACCACATACTGTATCTCGTGTGTCTGGCTAATGAAACTGGTAGGACAAACCTTGTGTGATTAGGAACAGGGACGGATTGGCTTAGGTCTAGTTCATCTTACGGACTGCAAAAAGAATCAGCTGTCACTTGTGCCATGCAGCAGATGGACAGTTTGCATCCGATTTACATGCAGGCGCCAAAGCCTTTAGAAGCTTTGGCAGCCCACTTGCCATCAGGCAGCAGACTTTGATGTCCTGCAGATGGTTCCAGCAGCCATCTTGTGCTCGCGGTGCGCGGCGCTGTTGTGCCTCCTCGGCCCTTTCGCTCCGGTGCCCTTGGAGCTGCCGCAGTGCGCGGTGCCTACCCAAGGCTCGGCACCCTTTGGCCGCTGCCTAGGCACAGTTGCATTCTCATTTCAGCACAAAGCTCCACTGTGCTTTGCTTTTATGGCAACTGCGTGCTTGCACCCACATTAAAAATCCTAACGGTGCCTACTGCAAGCTGTCCCCCCGCTCTCTACGCTGAGTTTTGCTGTGCTTCACATTCCCTACCTAGAACCCCGACAAATCCACCACCCCCGCTCCCTTCAACCATAATAGCATAATTTCAGAATAACCACTGATCCAATTTCTGTAAGAATTTAGCTCACCAATGCAGCTTTGCCTTAACACGGTTCAACCCGTCCTAGGTAATGACACGGAACAAAGAGTTTTCTTCATGGTGGTCAGGCTAATCTTGCTCCATGAATAGCCCAGAGTAATCTATCAGCAGTGGAAAGCTGTGGCTGGAGGTCTTCCAAAATCAGCTCTTTCGCATTTGGTAGGAGCAGTTAGGAATTCTGACTGGCACTATTAGTCGGGAGCCATGTCATCACACTACAGAAGGGACTGCAGTTGTCCCCACTAGGTAGGATCAGCCCAGCATATTCTACCACATTTTTCCGTCCCTTGGGTATTACTGGAAGTTAAGCAAAAAGTCTCTGATGAGGCTTTAAGAGCCAAAAAGAGGCAAATTCAGTAATTGTGATTTCCAGACAGTCATAAGTAATAGAAAATAGTGACGTGGGGGGGGTTGCAGGCTGGGGGAAAAATATACATCCATATCTATACACACACATACATGTATAAATTGTCAATTAATGTGGACTGGTTACAGCCAGCAAACAAGAAGAAAAAAATAAACAGTTAATTAGAGCTTTTGGAATCATTGTTATATATACAGTGCATCATTTGCAGGTGCTACAAAAGTGAAAAATAACCATTATAATTACTAGTATTCAAAGATTCATATTTTCCCCCATGTAATTGATTTAGGATTATCAGTTTTCTTGTAGTTATACAAAAGGCCTGTCAAGGTGTTTCCACACGTGTTTGGCTCGTGAGTGTTCCAAAAACAAGTCAAAATGCCATTGTATTTTACACAGTACAGTTAAAGTGACTCTAAAAAATAGGCCAGGCTTTACCTGGATCGTTATTTCAGTTAAATTATCTTACATATGTTTCAAATTTTTTTTGTTCATACTTTCTTCATCTTTTTTTCCTCTCTCTTTCTTTTTTGTTAAAATACATCTGTGTTTGTTGACTGCCCCAGATTATATCTAAGTGAGGAGTGGGAGTACTTGCACCTGGTACAGTATATGTAGCTTAACAATACATATCATTACATTATTTACAGCTCATTTTATGTTATTCAATAGTAAACTGCAGATTAACCCTTTGAGAGCCTGGCTGGTGCTACCAAGTGAGGCAGAGGAGCTCGGTGTTTTTCAGGGCTGTGGGAGTACATCTATAACTGCATTCATAAAGATGGCAGTGTGCTCATTATAACAGAGATCACCACCAGAGCCAGCTAATTCCTCTCCCAGGAAATCTCGTCCATAATCACATTCCTTACCACACCACGCTTGTACTTCTGCTGATAACACAGGTTATAAAAGGGACTCACTCAGTGCTGGAGTCAATTAATGAACAGGCTTTTTAACCTCCTTTATTGGAGTACATTCGGCACCAAAGGGACCCGATGTTGTGCTGCTGGCAGGAAAAGGGCCCAAGAAATGCCTTTTCAGGACGTTTCAGGCTGGTGTCCAGTTCCCAGAAATGGGCATCACGATTGACCTCATTCGGCACTGACTCAGCAGCCTCAGCACCCAGAGGAGAGGAGACAGCACTTAGATAAAGCCTGAAGAAACACTTTTCCCACTGTCCATGGCGGAAAAGTTATCTCAGATCAAAGGACTGGTGGATTCAGGTACCACCTTCCCTTCCCCTGCAGATGGAAAAGGCCATTAATCACAATCCCTTACTGTGTTCGCATTTGTGGGGTGGTTTGGCTTTTTTTTCCAGGGGAGAGAGGGAGAAAGGCAGGGAAGTTGCACAAAAGCAGGCAATATAGAAAAGGAAAATGAAAATTACAGGATCTGGAGTGACAGACATCAGGACAGGGAAACTCGAATACGCAGTGCCATGCAAAACCTTTCCCTCTATTTTAGCAATATTCAGCGTGGTCACACCAGGCAGAGAAATGCACAAACTGGCCTTTCCTTTCTCCAGCAATTTGTTTGGCACACAGCACACGTATCTGTCAAAATGTTGTGTATGCCATGCGGTGCTGAGATAATTCTTCTGTGGTAAGCACCGAAGTAGGAAGGGGCTCCTGCATCATAACGCTCCTATTCCTAACCTTTAAATACTCATCAATATCTCTTGCTGAATTAATCAGTCTCAAGATTATCAGCAATTTAGTTGCATTTTGTTGGTAATTAGCTTGATAAATTAGCATCTGCAATATAAAACTTGACATCTTATTGTTCCCTCAGTTTTATGGTACTTCTAAAAAGAAAAAAACCCAAACCAACCAAACAGCAGCTTATTTTAAAAAACGATCATTTCTATTACAATAAAGACAGATACCAAAACCAAAGTTTGACAAGCTGAGTAGCTGACAGAAACAAGCTCCATTGATATCCACTGGGCAAAATATCAAAGATGAATAGCCCATAATGCAAACTTCAAAAGTATGGTTTAAAAAATGAAATTTGAATCTGTTCGCTGTGGGCAGCTGCTTCTTGTGAGTAAAATAAAATAAATGTTCAATGAATTAATTTTCCACATTTTCTGTAGAAAGACTGACAAATAAACTTTGAAACATGACAGAATAGAGAATTAATAGGAAATAAATTTATTTATTCCAGCAAGTCCCTCACAGCTATCTGAATTTTCTCAAATCAGGTAAAAAAAAATAAACCTTTTCTTCTAACTCTACTTTTCTGTTCTGGGACATATTGCTACATCTTGGGGAGACCCCATTGTGCAGGACACTAATGTTTTTTTCTGTTTTGGGGGCAATTTTCAAAAGGACTTGAGAAGATTTTTCTCAAGCAGCATCCAAAGGCAAGGCGATACTCCCATCTCCTTTTCATGATGAAAGTAAACAGTGGGTAGGTGTCTTTCTCAGAAAAAAAAAAAAAAGCTGTTTAAAATACAGCAATTTAACAGTACAGATGTGGTATTATAAACTGAAAATTCCTTAGCATTTTGCCTTAGCCATTATTTCTGTTGTAGAAAACTGTGCTAATAGAAACATTCCTATTAATCTGAATTTGAGATATTTCATACAATGTGTATTACCTTTCTGCTGCCTGCAACCTTCTGCCAGGTTTTTTTTTTTCCCTTTTTTTAGGAGGTGCTTTGAGAGGAATATACCATGAGAACAATACACAGCTGCTGCTGTATAGAGATATCTAATTGTCAATATTGTGGAATTTCTACAGCTTATTACTTGCATTCAGTCTAATTCTGGGCAAATTGCCAGTCACTTCAGGGACATTCAAGTGAGCCATATTACACGTGGTACGGCATCACAGCTTTAAGATACCCGGCTGTTTTGCCTCTGGCCAGGGAATGTTTGTACCAATGCTACTGAGTGAAGGGGGGTAACTACAAATAAAATAAAATTTGTATTTTTTCAAGTGGGCTGCATTTCAAGCCCAGATGTTAGTAATGAAAGATTCAATTTAAGGATTTAAATTACAAATAAATAAAGTATGAAACAGATGTGATTTTTAAGGAAGTTCAAATTATCCAGGAAGAAAAATATCTCTGTGCATGACAAAGTAATAGGGATTGTCTTGAGAGTCTGTTGAAAACAATCTGCTGTGCTAGATACACCCTAAGGACAGGATTGGTTTGGAATGGGAAGGACTGGTGGAGCTTGTCATTAAACAAAAATTGTGTTTAATAAAACTTTATAACCGTGATTAATCCTATGAGGCCCTAAAGGAGTTTGCAGTTTCTGATAAACACATTTTCCTTGTTTGCAATGGTAATGATATTTTGAAGTGAATGGAATCTGAACAAAAAACTCTAAGGGTAAAAAAGGACTTGTCAGGTACCACCTATGAAGAAATTACCGTGGCACAAAAGAAAGAAGGGCCACCCACAAGGGAAACCTTAGATTATATGTTTGAAAGAAGGGGGGGAAATATGGGTTGATACAGGTCTCTCTTTACAGTAGTAGTCACCACAGAATTGCCTATAAAACCCACAGAAATTATTCGAGGCCATCTCACATGTGAAAATTAGAATCCCACATGTACGATGCAGGTGCTCACTGGCAAAAGAACCAAGTACTGGAGCTGCTGCAGTAATTTTAGCAATGTGTATGCAGAGAGCAGGGAACACCGCTCAGTGTGGTTGTTTTGCTGACCAGCACAAAGTCCCAGGGCTGCATGTTTAAAAAGTCACATTTTGCAGGGAGAGTGTGCAAGCAGGAGCTATTGATGATGATGATGATTAGGGATCTAATTCAGTAAGATGTTGAAGAACATACCCAGCTTTAAGCAGTGAGAGACATGCACCCCCTTATGTACTGCATGGACTTGGCCTGAGGAGGAGTCCATGCATTCCATGTCACCAGAAAATTAATTTTAAGGGTTCTGCTAACAATTAAGAAATCTGTCTGCACAAATGAAAGGTAGAAGGATTGAATAGCACATTATAGAAACAAATCTAGACATTTTTGCTATTCCCCAAAAACGGTGTGGTATCGAATCCCTACACAATGGGGTGGAAGTAAACCACATCAAAATACCTGCAGTAATGATGTGCTAAGAATTACCTGTCTTATAGGTGATTTTATTTTGAGAGGCCATCTGTAGTAAGATTTCTTTTTATTATATGTGCTACTATTGAATTCTATATGTGCTACTTACCAGCCCTAGAATGAGTGATTCCACTCCCCTTGCAGGAAAAAAAAAACCCCAACCAAACCAAAAATCCAATAAAAAACAAACAGCTTCCTCTGGCATGAATACTCTAACACTTCCCCAAATTGTCCGAAGCCCTTTCAGTTTGTCTTCATTTGGGACAAAGCCACATTTAGAAGTGCTCTCTTCAGCTGGAAAGTGTTTGGGTTTCTTTTTAATAGGAGAGAAAAAACGCTTTCAAGCTATGCTAAAACTTTTTTTTTTTTTTTAAATTAGCCTTTTTATTTTTCTCAGTTTTATTCTATAGGGGTTATATTTGCTTGAGTCCAGTTTCCTTGCCTGGCTATATCTGAGTTTAATATCAAAAAGTAGAGTGCAGCACAGCTTGCTGCCTCCTTGCTCTTTGTGACAAATTTTTCATTTCCTACATCATTCACAACTTCTTGCTGTAATTTCATATGGCCTGTATAGCACTGTATATATCTGGACCATAAACAGAGACAAAATCAGGCTGAGCTTTTATGAAAATGCGTCCTATTAAAGTGCAAATTTCTTTGCACCACCATATTACAAGCAGCTTTCAGAGGAAAAGAAAAGAGTGTCAATCCAGCATCCACACGTGGGTGGCTCCAATGACCCAAAAGGCCTTTACAATCTCCAGCTTCCATGATTCCATAAAGATATGGTGCTTCAAGGCAAAGCAAGGAATACTTCTTTCCATCAACTGTCAAATATTTCAGGTACTTCTATTATTAAGAATAACCTAAAAAACATGAAAAGCAAAACTGTGTTGTAGGGTGAAAAAACACAGAGCACTCAATTGCATACTCTTTTATTTTCTAGACTAACAAGAAAATGTCTTTTTGAGGAGATGTTGGGGCGCATTATACAGATATGTTGGTGTCTTCTCTTCATAGAGAAAAAGCTTTTGTTTATCAAGCACAGAAGTCCACACACAGAGAAAAAACAGAAAGAAAGCTAAACCAAAACCAAGCCAACACAACAGATTTTTATTCCCTCCTGGCACAGTGTCCTCATTAACTTGCAGTGGAAATGAAGGAACCTCAATACCTTTCAAAAACACAGTCTCCTAGGGTTCATCTCCATGAACCATGTGCACCTTTAGCTGGCTTACACAAGGAAGCCTAACATATAAAAAGTCTGTCAGCATCTCCCTATCAAAACCCAGTAGTTAAGGCTTCCTTTATAGCAACACACTATTAGAAAAGCATTAGGTCCCAAAGCAGACACAGCTTTAAGGTGGCATTCATGTCCTTCTGGGACTGACTGGAACCAGGGCCCAGAAAAGACCTTGGGGTGTGCTCAAAGATAAGTTTATTTTTGTACATCATGCATTTGTTGGCCCTCTGATATTTGTTTGCTTGGTTTTTCAAGTTATATTACCTTTGATTCTAATTTTCTTGTAGTGGCTAGTGCTGAATTGTATTTTTTTCCCCCTTCAGATTCTAAGGTAATCATTTGAGGACTTATCTTCCAGTTAAATGAATTCCATACTGACAGTGTTACTTTACAATAGGAAAACAAGTAGAATAACAATTTATCATTTTTTATATGGCTGTGTACAGAACAGTGGCTCTGTTTCTTGTATTATTATTACAACAGCAATTAAAAGTGCCAGGCAGGGACCAGTCCCCACTGCATTATGTGCTATTTAAACATAAAGTTCAGCCTCTCTAATAAGTTTACAGTCTCTCTTACTCAGTGCCAGACTTCCCTGCCCTCACAAACACACTGGCTTCTTGCTATATCATCTTCGAAGGGTGACCTGAGGATGCCCTTGATACCAGGCTTGTCTGCCATGAAGACCCAGACAATAAACACTGTCTGTTCCTGGGCTCCAGGGTAGGCAGGAACACCCCCCCACCCCACAGAGCCTGGCAGCAGAAACACAGAGCCCACAGACTGCCTGCAAGGCAACCAAGAGATGGGCTGCAACATCACCTGTAGCCATGACTCTGGAGATGCCCTTGCACCCCATAATTTCAGCAGAAGGTTGTCTACCTCTAGTTACAACTCCGCCATGGGAAAAGATGGTGCTCTTTCCAGTACTTTATAATCCATACCCAAGGACCTCATCACACAGCTTAACATATCCTTTTCTATGGTCTTTTAAGCACAAGTGCACATCTGCAGAAATATTTCTAAAGCTATATGTAAAGTTTAATGTATAGTGCATAAATAACAGATGCACAAGTGCATCTTGAGATGAACAAATTCTGTGAACATATTCATAATTAGAGATTATAACACATTGCAGACTTCAGGAAAGATATTTTCTATGAGGAATTATAGGCATCAATGCATCGCAGAGTGAGGGGCTGGATTTAGATCATGAATCTCTTTTTCCAATTTATAAAGCTGCCAAAGTTGAAGCAAGAGTAGGTAAATTAATTGATAGGCCTTGTGCTATAAAGGTGTAGGTTTAAAATGTAAACCTCAATATGCCACATAACCTGCCGAGCCTGGGGAATGTGAGGCTCCCTACGGGTTATCCTGTCGCAGAGATGAGACAACTCCTGCGAGCCAGACCATTTTGCCTGTGAGGTTTAGAGACTTCCTTGCCCTGGGTTTATTCCCCTGTGGTCCAGTGCCTGCCTGATGCTGAGGGCTTGTGTGCACCCACCAGCACAGCTCTAGGGACTCACCACACTTTGGGACCCTGGCTAATGCCCCTGTACACACCACCCACACATGTGGAGGTACCAGCCTTCTCAGAGTTCATTTTGGATTACTTACACTAAATTTCATTGCACCTCCTGGACCTGCCCTTCTACTTGCTTTGCATGGACAGGTTAAAGAACAAATGCAGGTGCTGCTGGTCAGGACAGTGTGGGAGAGCCTGCATGCTTTTTGTCAATACCATACCTGATCTATGGGGAAAAAAGACTACTTTGGCTTCCAAGGACCTCAATCTGACAGCTTTCATGAGCACTGAATCCACTTTTGAAAAATGGAACCCCTCAATGGAATTAAAGCCTAGTAATACAGTTGTCTGTTATTTATTCTATATTTAATAATCCCTCTCTATGACACACATTGGAAATATAGGAGATGCTCTCATAAACCTTTTAAAATAAACCCATTTCTTTCCCAGGAGGTTCCACCTGACACAGGCCATTACAGAAGATTGACAGGAAAGTGTGCTGGTAGTCAAGACATGCTCTAAGATGAGAAGAAGATACTTAAATGATTTATTTGTGGTAAGGCATTTGAGAAGTTGTTTGGCCTGTACAAAAAGGAGCAGGGTACTCTACCTCCAAACTGAGGTAACAATCTGGGGAAAAAAACTGAAATACAGAACTTACCAATTTATTGTATACATTAGTTATCAAAACAGTGTTTGTTTTTTTACAACTATTTACAACTGGTTTCAAACTAGCAAGTAGGAAAAGGACCATGAAGGGCCCTTGGGAACCCTACTCTCCCAGGAAGGGGAAGGGAGTTATTTTGATCACCCAGTGTGTAGCAGGAGGCTGACAGCAGATCATGTTGAATCAGTTTCAAAGTTCAATGCAAACTCAACAGAAGTACAGAGGCAAGAAGCCAGGGAATTTTCCCAGGAGTCTAGATTGCAGGAAATAAAACCTAAGTCAATGAACCACCAAGGATGCCTATCAGCAGACCATTAAGAAACACCAAACTGTTCTCTATAGCTGAAGAAAAATATTGGTGTTACCTCTCCTAAACAGAGGAACAGTTTTTCTCTCAGAGCTGCTAGTTTGGCAAAGGGGGAGAGATTTGGTTCTAGGTCCACACATGATTAGATCATAAATCATGAAGCAAAAGTTCCTTCAAGCACTCTCTCAGAATGGGCAAGAACTAGCTGAAGGCTCAGAAAAGTCTTTCCACCATATTTGCAAAGATGAAAGGGTGGATACAATGATTTTTTTCTTCTGAGTTGCAAACGGTTAAACACAAAACAACAATAGACAAAAAATAAGACTTCAAATACTGATAATTTTTGAATGCCTGTAAGCAAACTTTCCCTCTAATATTGGAAAAACACGCTTTTCTGAGAGGATAAATCTGTCATTTTTCAGACCAAACAATTTTTTCAACCCATTTTTAAGGAAGGGGAAAGAGATGGGATATGGAAAGGTGCATGAGCCAGGCTGTGCAGTAGAGGCTGCGTGCAGATTTAATTGTACTGAGAGCTGCTGCCTCTCTTTATGTCTGCTAGATTTAAACCACCTTACACCACTAACAGATCCAAGGCAGCAAAGCACATCAACATGTGCTGAGCTCTAACTCATTCAGATTACTCACACGCCTAACAAAAATCATGTGCTCATGTGTTTTTCTGTGCTTCTCACCACAGAACCAGAAGCAATTTAGAAATGTTTTCACTCTTGAATGAAATTAAGAATTTGGGAGTAGTCAGCAGAGGCTGTTTCTAAAAAACCTTTATTTCTTTGTGTCTCTGCAACTTGACGTTCTGCTGTTTCTGCCATTTACATCTTGTTAATGCTGGGCAGGTGTTTTCCAGTGCAGGATTTTCCATTTGCAGCATGTCAGAGGGACACACACAGGACAGTGGGATTCTTGGAAGCTGCAAGGGACTGGCAGCCTCTGAAGCTGCATGAGAAACAGCATGATGTCAAAATTTACTCTTCAAAATGTTTTAAGGTTCAGATGTTGCATCACGTATTTGGTTAAATTAAATTTCCCGGCAACTGTTTCCTTAAGCAAACATTTGTTTTCAAACCAATCCCAGATTTTTTATTTTTTATTTCCCCCCTCAATATAATATCTGATTCAGCAGATTTTAAATACTCAATATATCTTTAAATGCCAATGCACAACAAGTATAGCAGGTGTTTAATTGTGGTTTAAATATCCACATTTTTCACATTTTACAATCACAATTAAAATTAAGCAATAACACCAAAGGAGTTCCGGTATGCAGCAATAATACTTACCCATATAGTGAAATTGATAAGGATCCAGATATAATGATGCCCATTGTAGTAACCCTGTGGTGACTGATTGCTATTCTGCTGTTAGCAAACAACTAAGAAATACTTTATTTTTTTCAGAATTATCAATTTGTTTCTAGGGTATGAGAACAATGAAAACCTTGAGGGAGAAAGCATAGTTAGTGAGGTATTAAAACAGTTCTATAACTAATAAAAACACTAAATCAACTTAGATATGCAGCAGTGTGTCATTTCTATTTTAATAAAAAAGTACATTATTCTCTCCTCAAAATTACAAAATTTTATTTTTTTTAGTCATTGCCAGCATAATCGGAAAGTTAAAAAAAGTCATAAATCTACAGTTTCTGGGACTGTCATTTATGTGATTTCTATTCTTCAAAAAGACTGAGTGTAGCACACGTATTCATAAAACAATCTTTTTGAAGACTTATCTGCATCATTGCTTAGATTTTTTTTAAGGGGAGAGCAAGGGTAATTTCAGATAAAAAAATGTTTGAGTTTCCTAACATCTCCATACATCAGTGGTCTGTGAAACACATTTTTAGGAGCTATACCTCCTACACATATTGTACTAGATGGTAAAATAAATTGAATGGATTCATACTGCACCACAAATCCTGTGGTATGGGAAAACCAACAGACAAACTGATCTCCTCTAATATGGACACCTAAGTAATAAAACTCACCATTCAAAGAATAACTAATGGTATCATCACAATTTAAAATGAAAAAGATTATATTCCTCATCTTCCAAAAATGCAGAGCAAGAGAAAAGTGACTGTCACATGGCTGGGAATGGTATTTCTATAATTTGGGTGATCTGAAATTTATTGCTTATTAATATTTAACAACTCAATCCCATAGTTCTCTCTCAAGAAAATTTCCAATAGAGGTCCATAATATGGATATTAGATATATAGATATATAGAAACAAAATTCAATATGTATTTAGAAACAATGACAAATTACCCTAGGTATTGGTACCATTCTGGTGAGAAGGGCCAGAGGGAAGTGGCACCTGCCGTGAAAGATGGTCACATACTTGAGAAGAGGAAAACTTGAGATTTCTTGAGAAAGGTATCCCTTCCCGACATGCTGAAACAAGAACACCATGACAATTCAAGTTTCATTTTCTGTTCTGTAGCCTAACAATAATACTACTAATAATATAATACTACTACTAACAATAATATAATTTCTTTTGTGCACCTGGGAGACCTGTAGCTTTATGGAAAATTAAACCTGGCTGGAGCCATATTGCCCACTCTTCCCTTTCTTCCTGAAATTAGAGGGAAAATCTGAGATTTTATGGGAAAAAGTGAATGGAATGGTGACCAGCACTCTGCTGGTCCTTTCCTTCATGTCCCACCTCAACTCTCCTGAACATACAGGGATAGTGCTAATCAAATGTATGTAAAAGCATAAGAGGATCTGGACCTGTTCAGCCAAAATATGGATGCTCAGTCAAATTCACCTTCTTTCTTCAAGCCCTTCCCAATGAAAATGTTACACTTCATAAAAATACGAGGGCAATATAGGGGGAAGAAACTGAATCTCTTTCATTTTATTAAAAAAAAAAACAGGAATCTAGGAGGCAGAAGCATTCTGACAATCTTAAAAGCATGTTTTTGTTGACTTAGTGTGAGTCCAGACTGCCCTCCACAGCTCACTGCTCCCTGGATTTGGATTTTGAAAACATTCCTGAGATGTTAACATTTCATCCAAGTCAAGAAAATGTTTACATTTTGGAAGTTCTTGTTGAATAGAAACATGATTTCTTGCCCAGGTCTAGAAGATTAGCTTGCTCCCAAAACAAAGCCTTGGTTAGAAGCTAATGCAGCTTAATTCCCATTGACAGAAAACCAACCATTTCTAAATCCATTCTTTTTCCTACAGATGTACCATCTGGAGAAGGTCATGAAGGAGGAGAGAGAAAGAATGGAAAGGAATAGGATGCAGAAAGGCTGCCATGTAGAAGACTCAGAATTTCGGTGAGAATACATGCTAAGGAGTGAGCTACAAGAGTAGGTGGAAAAGAATTCTCTGTTGTTGGCTAGCTCATGTGTTGCCATTGTATAAATAGGTAGTGATTAAGAGGTAGTTCCCATCACAAAAAGTTTATAGTCTAAATAATTCAAGCACACAAAGGACCAAAGGAAGAAAAACCCAATTTGTATGTGGCAAACCAAGGTAATTTGCTACCACTGTACTCTGTGTCCTTCTTATCTGACCCAATGAGCCTTTTCTTACAAATGCATTTTTGATGTGCTTAACAAAATGCATTCACTTCATGCAGTTGGCAGACTTAGTTGTTGCATCAAAAATAGTTAATGGCAAGTATCAGCATTTTTATATTTCTTTCCTTGTGCAAGTATTTAATAACAGGGAAATAGCAAACAACAGCTGTGTAAAGGGAAAGAGCAGTATAAATGAATGCTCATCCTGCATCACAGGGAATGACAGAAGCCTAAGACTCAAACTGGGAACTTCCCCCAGATTGCAACCAGGTGCTTTTGTGAACAGTCAGTTTGCCACTCAAAATGGTCAGGAGAAATCTGAGGGGTGTTACTGTTCACAGGTACCTTGTGCATACATGGGATCATATAAGGAAAGCATGAGTCTGCCTGTAAGTAGCGAAAACAAAAAAACCTCCAGAATTGAGAGATCTAAACAAACCAGGGACACCAAACAGGTCCCATTGGGACAAAAATAATCAGTAGGTGTGCATGCAGGAGAGCATGTTGAGAATGACGCCAGCTCTACTGGAACCAAACTGCCCCTGACATCCCTGAAGACAAGGGTTTCTGCCCAGCTGGGAAAGTCTGACTTGCATTGCCTTTGCCTTTGATGGCAATACTGTGCCTCATTTTAGGAGAGTTGTGGATAAAGAGGGTTCTTTTTTTTTTCTCTCTCTAGGCTTCCTTGATCTGATCATGACGCAAAAAACCTAATTACAGCAATTAATACAGAATTAGAATAGTTTCATGCTAACTCTGTGAGTAGCTTTCTAGCAGCAGATTGCTTAGAGATACAGGGTTTGAAGCAAACTCTAAAGCTCTTATTTTCCTGATTACAGCTGTTGAAAAACTAACATGTTGGTCCTCAGAATGAAGAGAGAAAGATGACTATGAAGCCCGTGTGAGTATATTATTCTGCAAAGTGCAGCAATACATTAATATAGACAGAGGCTTACAAAGGAGCTAAGGAATGTGCTCAGAAGCCAAATCCCGTTGCATTCTCAGGCTCTTTACTACTTTTTTCTGCCAGAAAATTATGCCTACCTGGTTATTTCCCTTTAACGTCACCAGAGAGATAGACGAATCTAAATGGGAAAACAAAAGAGGGAGATGTAAATGGAAGGAGTCAGCTGCAAATGTTCTTCAGTAACTTCAACAATGTCAGGCAAAAATGTAACTAGTGCAGAGAACGCGACACATGATAACAGCACTACCTCAAATGACTCCCTCTTCATTTAAACTTTAACATCTAGGTCTCTGCAGGAATTAGCATACACACTCTGGACACTCATTACCCATGCTTGGTTTTGTATAGCACACAAAAAAAAAAAAAAAAAAAAGGCAAGAGAAAGAAAGTGTAAACCCTTGCCAGCGTATTGTTTGCTGGCAATAGCAAGCAAACCGAATACTGAACAGTCATGCTTCATCCAACAAGCATAACTGCTAGCCAAATGCAGGCTTACAATTGTTTGGATGAAAAAGAGACTACCATCCATTCACCTCTGTATTAAGGATTTGATGAACTGTGCTGCAGCAAGCTAGGAATCAATCTTTTGGAAAGAACTGATATGAACATTTACTACAGGATGTGGCAAAGGGTATGAACTTCTCACATGCACAATTTCCAAGGGGAAATAACTATAAACATCAGATTCTATGGCTCATATTGACAGGGATCGAAAAAATATCCCAAACACCAAACAGCTTCATCAGTGGGAACCGTATGTGACCCCTAAAAGACATCAACTTCAGTTCTCTTTTCTCAATGCTTTAAGAGATTAAAGATACAGGAACTAGTCCTACTTCTCTGGCAGCTTAACCCCTTCCTCTGCCTCCTCAGTGCAGGGAATCCTCCTCTGCTGCATCAGGGAAAGTGCAGGGAGCCAAATGGGCTTGCACCCTCTTCCTCCAATCAGTGCAGTTTTAAAACACTACACCAAAATAATACCTTTTTATGGTAGTATGCACTGTTACAGCTCAAATGTCCACCCAGGGCCACAGTAACAGAAAGCAGCACCTTTAAAGGGGGGGGGGGGGTGGTGGGAGTCAGTGCAACACAAAAATGGATCAAGCTGGAAAGAGAAAGCTTGAAACAGCCCCTGCTTCTATAACCACTCCAAGAAATAGAGAGATGAAGCTCCTTGCAGTGGGTGATTTGGAGCACACTATTGAGAGAAAAATAGGGTAAAGGAGAAGCAGTAGCAGCAATATTTTGTCCTCTGTTGTGGCAATGAAACTTTTAGAAAGGGAAGGGAATCTGTGCTGTGACCTGGACTGAACCGTGGTGGTACACCAGCTAGTTTGTATTTGGTGTGAAATTCCAATATATATTCAAAGCACTCTGCATGTATAATTTGTAAGAAAATCCTCAAGAAAATGTCAGAATCCCTGTAACTTAGAGTAATACAACCTGTCAAGGAAACAGATGTGTCCACAGGAAAAAAATTTCTGAGTGTACAATCAGAAAATGTATACTAGGAGGACCTCCAAAGCAAATAACCATTAATGGAACAAACCTGCTAAAATAATTCTTTTTCCATGCTCAAACGTTAGAGGTTTAATAATAATAATTTTAGAGGTTTAATAATGTTAGATGTTTAATAATAATAACAATAATTTTTACTGTATTAGCACAGAAATGCACTTTCACTTTCCATAGCTAATCTTGAAGGAACACACATTAACATACTGTATTTTTCTGCTGTATTAATGGACATTACAACTAAGACAGTATTATACTCATTATGAACCTAATAACTAACACATGATCACAAAGCATTACTAAGTTAACACTTTCCTGCAGAAATGGGAAATGAATAGCACCTCTGTTTAGATGATTATTAAAAAGAATTTTGCTTATTAGAAGAGAAAACCCCCTACAGTCTTTTATTTTCTAAGAAAACTTCACATTGCTTAAAACATACCTGACATTCAGTATTCATAGTGTTAGCCACATCTGCATGTGAATTTGCTGCAGAATAGGGATTGGGTATTACAATGAGAGTACCAACACATTTTGCATTAAAAAAAAAAACAAACAAGTCAAACCAAACAAAAAACAATAACATTTAAAAAACCAAAACCAATCAAACAAAAAACACCAAAAACCCCAAACCCCCAATCTGTGACAAAACTCCCAAAGTCCATAAAATATCCCCAGGACCGCTTTTGGTTCCACAGACTAAGTATGAATACAAACGGAGTCAACGGGTGTTTACTGGAATTCAAGAAACAGACCACCATGTTTTCTGGTAATTAAAATATCTAAACACTGAAATAATGTCCAGATTAACTGGCCAACGCTAGCTCTCAGAGGTCACACATAACTGTTTGGAGACTAGATCAGTATGATTGTGATTGCCTGGAGTTTGTTCTGTACCAGACCTGATAAGCACTGAGAGACCCAACCTGAGCCTACAGCTCCACTCTCTTCACAACACACAGAGGGTAATATCTTCACTTGGCCTGACCCGCCAAACAGTCTGCTGCATCTTCACTGGTCAGATGAAATGCTTTACAGTCCTCATGCTCCACTTAAATGTCCCACTTCACACATTCCCAGTCTTCATAGCACTTGTTAACCATCCTTATCTTAAATAGCTGTTGTCATCTTCTTCCCACTACTGGTATCTCCTTGTCATCTCTATCTTTTCTTTTTGCTCCTCCTGCTTTTTTCTATGAACATACATAACCATATCCACAGGCTCTAAATAACATCAGTGGCTGTTGGTGACCTGGTGTTGACAGCATAACTCACAGTTTTGCTCTTTTTTCCACCTGGCAGCAGTTATCAGAGGAAATATTCCTTCCTCACCCCAAATGTTTATCTTTACTGGCTCTGTTATCACCTTGGAACAAGAGAACGCACATGGCTCCTGCTGCACCTTCCTGACTTTGTTGCTTACAAACTAATGTTGGTGTTAATCTTTTGCCCTACTTTTTATCAATGTTACAGCTTTCCTCTTTATACTCTTCAAATCCAATCAATAGGTTTCAGAGTCTCCACTCAATTGCTTTCCAGCAAGCTCTAAAGATGCAAGCAACAAAGGAAGAGAAAAACAGAAATGGCAGTGGATGCAAAATTACTTTCTTTCAAAGAGTTCACACATGTACTTGGATGAGTTATGTATGCTTTCCAACACCAAACCCTTTAAACTGCTATTCAGGAAAATGTCAGGACTGTACAAATGGACAAGCATTTGCACAGCATCTCTGGGAATTATTAGACTAGAGCAAGAATTAACACCAGGGCAGCACAGAAATACCATAGTATCTTATCTCTGGCCCACACAGGGCAGATGTCTCATGCAGATGACATTGTACAGGCACCGACCCATCAAAGAACAATTTCAAAAGTTGTCTAAAGATACCTGCTAATATCCCGTTAGGCATGCTAAGGCAAGGTTTTAAAGGAATTTCTAGGCAGTGACACAGCTGGTATTTTTGTCAGTGGCAGCAGCTCTAGGTAGGTCAGGTTGAATTGGAAGCCATGGTAAATTAGGTCCCCACACTTTAGAAACTCTGATCTTTTCCTGGTGGTGTAAAACGTACCGTACAATGGAGGACTGTCATCAATGCACAGAAGCCTGTTTCTCTGACATTGTTATTACAAGCATCTGATGACATCCCAAGTAACCCTGAAGAGTATTCCTATATCTGTCACACTAGAAGAAGCTTGTCAACCTTAGCTGTTCACAGACTTTTCTCTTTCCAGTTTACTTTTTCCCTATGTGTTTGATATTGTTACTACAAGGCATAGGCAGCACAGTGAATGATGATACTGGGCAAAGAGAGCTAACAGAAGACTTTTTTTCCTGAAGAAAACACAACAATCTTTGTAGCAATATGCAAGCTACTGAACCCGATCTCTGGCATCTCTGCCTTAGTCAAACAGCTTTTGACTAAGCAATTTGTGAGTAGTCATGACACTGTCCAAATACATGGAGAGTGGTGTAGGAGCCAATAAAGAGCTTCCAATGCTGAGCTCTGAGATCCCAGCTGGGAATGGCAAAACAGCTCTCAGCTTTCAGGTTACACATGAACGGTTAATGGAATGTGCCACTGCTAATCTACAGCAGGTCATGACTGGAGTCGGCCCAAAAAAGTTTAAAAGCTTCCACAAATGTGTCGGTCATGTTTGCCTGGTAGAAGAGAGAGAAAGAAAGGAGATGAGAGCAAGAGAGAGAGGAAATTGCTCTTACTTGTCTTCTCTTTTAAGCCTGCTCACAAAAGACATCAGGAGCACACCTGCCCCAACTCGCTTCTGACACTCAGTGGTGTGGGGGCAAAGATTTAATTAAAATAGTTACATTTTTGAACTCCCCATAATTTTTTAAAATTTTCTGCTTTACTGTGATATTTCACTTCCCTTAAAACAAGTCACTTCTGGGTTTTTTTCAAGACTTCAAGAATCAGAAGTCCTGAAAAACTTTTTCTCTGCATCTTAATGTCTAGATGTTTCTGTCCTGCCCCCTCTCCAACACACTGCTATCTAGTATTCCCAGGCTATAGAAAGATAAACCTGAAATAAAATCTACCTTCAAAATCTGGATGTTTCCCCTCCACTGCAAAATAATGTTTCTGAGGTATCCTTTCCCATGGAGTACAGATCCTTTAAATACAACAGGAGTGTATTGATGGGATATGAGTCAGCTGGTGCAGTTGCAATGTCTTTGCTGAGGGGCTGAAGGCAGCAATGCCAACATTCTGTCATGGCTGGATGGCTGATCCAGCTGTAGTCCCGCTCAAAATATCATCATCCATATACTTACTTACAACTTATATCAGAATTATGTGGTTCCACAACACTGTCCATGAAAAGACAAGAATGTACAGATTATTCAACTACAGAAAAAATTCAGAATTAATAATCAACTAAACTACGTGGAAGGTAAAAAGGAAATAAGTAACAGCCAGAATAGATTTTTTAAGAATAAATCATTTCAGGCCAGACTAATTTCCTTCTGTGAAAGGAAAACAGTGCATGTGGATAGGGAAAAGTAGTCAGACCTCTGGATATTGATTTAAATAAGTATTTGACAAACTTTAATTGGGCTTCCTCATAAGCAAACTCAGCAAAGACACATTGCAAAATTACTGCAAAGTGGTTACAAAACTGTTAAAAAAAACAGACTGAGGGGAATTATAACCTGCATTATTCCCATAGTGGAGGAATGGGACCTCACAGGGAGCTATTCTGAACCCAACATGACTTCCTACTTCCAGTAATGTTTTGGAACCTGAATGCTTTTGTGACTTGCTGGTCACAACAACCTTACAGCCCTACTATGCACATTAAAAGACAGCACTGGTATTCAAAAACTCTCTTAGAAGCTGGAGAAATTTTGTCAAAGAAATCAAGACAAAGACACACAAGAAGACAATCATCTGCATCCAGAAGAGGGAGAAGAGACAGCTGGTAGCAGCTTTTCAGAAAAGGGTTCAGAGGTTGCAACATATCACACAGCAAATGCAAGCCAGAAATTCTGTGCTATTGTGAAAAAAGTCAAGAAATATACTGGCATGTATAAATGGAAACAGATATCTACATGTCAACATGTGCCTTGATGCAGCCCTTCTGCTCTACTGATGCCTGTTAGGACTGCAGGTAGAAGTCAGCTCTGATACCAAGGAGACCTCAGTTTTGCAAAGCTTACTTCAAGAAAGATGTGAGATATGCAAGACTTCCTCTGACAACAATAAAGTGATGCAAGATTTGAAAACCTATTCCTTTAAGAGAGACTGCAAGAATTGGGAACATTTATCTATGTGAGAAAATAAAGAGATGCAGGCAATAATAAGAATCCTCGGGTACAAAAGGCTACTGTAAACAGAAATAAAATAAGGTGTGCATAATGTAAAATAACAGGATTAAAATGCAACAAGGGAGATTCAAGCTGGATACTAAGAAAAACTCTATGATGTTAAAAATGGCTAAAGACTGAAATAAAGGACTTTGAAAACTGGTGGAGCCTCCACCATTGCAAGACTTTAGGAAGAGGCCTGTCGAGAATTATATATTGGCATATATTATATATATATATATGTATCTTCATAGTCTTGTCCACCCCAATTCCTGTCTCTGCATTTCAAAATGAGGTATCACTACACTCAAGGTGGCTCTTGCCCTTGACAGTGTTTGGGAAACAAGACCTGGACAGCTTAGTTCTGCTTCAAACCTGTCACCTGAAAACCAGTCTGAATTTGTCTGTTCAGGAAAGCCAAGGCCTGGGAAAGTGCAACTGTTCCACAGAGAAAGAGATGCTGAGAATTAATCTGGGTTTTCAGCTCCCAAGTCAAAGTGATTTGTGTTAATAAATAAGTTGAATACATGTGAAATTCTACCCAAAACATCAAGCACTAAGAAATGAAACATTTTCTAGTGACACACTCATACATCATGTGAATTATCACAGATGTATCCACTCCATACTCAAATACACTGTGCTACTAAATGTGGGTACTTCAACAGTAAAAAGACCTGCATTTGTACATACTTCCATTCTTAGGTGTGCCAATTCTCTGAACTACTCCTCCTTTGACTATCTGGAATATATGTGTAGGGAATTTAGCTCAGTTCTGTTGGTGATGTACTATGTGTGCTGTCCTTCTGCATTTGCAGAGCAAGGTAATGGGATTATGTTCAGGTCTAGTACAGCAACTTTTGACATAATAGAATATTTTTTCCCAAAAAGTGCATAAACTATGGATGAGATGGCAGTAAGAACACTACTTTTTATGGTAGCAAACCCTCAGTGAGCTAACAGTATAACCATTTAACTGCCTCTGTAATTTTATAAGCAAAAGAAAATATTAAAAATACAGAGTGCAAGCTTTAAATTGAAGGTCCACCTCATTGACTACCTAATTAATTTCTAAAGACATAAGCATTGGTGAGCAGTAAGTGCAATTCAGAAGGTCAGAATTCCAAAATTAACCACTGAATTTTAAAACCCAAATGCTACTTTACTACAATTTTTGTTCTTTATTGTCAAAAAGAAAGAAGGAAACTACCTGTTTTCAACATTGTGATAGAAGACATTTGTACAAACTAAACATTCATAATACAGTTCTGGCTATGAATTAACCCTAAATGAAAGTATTTTTATGTTCCTGCACTAAAAATACATAAAGAGAAATAAAGCCAAGCCATAGAAAGATTAATTACTGTGTTGTCTTCCTCATGGAAAATAAGGTCTAGATATTCTACAGCATTATGTGTGTTAAATAATCAATATTTCACAGTCTTACCATATTTAGCTTCACAAGTACATCTAAATACCCTTTTTGAGACATTCTAGTGCAATACTGTGAACATAACTCATGGTCACATTCAGGTGGATTAATGATTCCCTGAAATACACCATGCATAGGAAATCATATTTCATCTGCATCTATTTCTCTTATTCATTACCTAATCTTTCAAACCCCAAAGCTCTCTGCAGCTCCATCTGAATTTAAACAAAACATTTTCCAGTGGTCTTTTTCACAGGAAGAGCATAAATCCTCACATTTACCAGATCACAGACCATCAAGAAAGCCAGCACCAAAGTTTTTTAAAAGTTTGTCATCCTTGGGCTCAATGCTTTAATAATTAGCTGAAAACCCAGATGTACTAAAATGGCTGGTGAAAGGTTTAGAAAACTAATTTCTAAACTGCCACTGACTTATACCTTGAATGGTGCAAGCTCCTGCACTACAAGATCTTGAATACACAGCCCCTTTCTCTCCCTCCATGCCACCATGTAGGGACTTTAACTAAATGAACTCCAGCTGCATTGCAGGTTTCCTTTGAATTCAATGAGGGACAAATACAGCGTGACATAGCAGAGTGTTTCCACATTTCAGTAGCTTTTGGAGGACCTCCGATCAAAGATCAATCTTTTTCTTTATATTGGTTTAATCAAAAATTGCAAATGTCTCTTCACAGGTATTTAAACCAAAACAGGATTGCCAAACGTGTGCCTTTAAATATCCATCCACCATAGATACACTTTTGGTACCAGTGGATGACAGGGGGGAAAGGTAGAAATTAAAAGGAGCAGCAAACTTCTACTGGTTTCTTCAATTGCTTTCCTACCCATGTATCTCCTTTGAACTTAACAACTACAAAGAGCCCTTCAATGCAGTCTTCAGATCCTAGTTCAGAAAAGGCTTCATGCACAAGCTGTAAACAGGTGACCAAGTTTCATTAAAGTCATCAGGATGTTACAACTCACTCAAGTCAATAAACTGCCACGTGTTTTTCTCAGTTGTGATGGCTTCATGAATCAGCTTTCAGCACCAGCAGCCTGAGTCCAGGTTGATCTCTTTGAAACCTGGCAAAAGTTCTACCACCCTGAAAGGAATAAAAAGCATCACCTTATGTCATTTTGCGCCTCTGATGAAGTTAAACTGAGCATACATTAGCCTTCTTTTTTTTTTTTTTTCTCTTGTAAATATATTGCTTATTTTTTCACTATGTTCACTTGAAGAATAACACTGTCTTTTAAAGTAGCATCATTTTGCAAATGTCACTGTAATTTTCCCCAAAGTATCATCCATTAGTTATAAAAGGTGCAAATGAAAAGGATTTTAAAATTGGCATGGGGGTAGAGGAATATGGAGTAATGCACTAATAGCCTAGGTGGTGGCTGGATTTTTGGCAAGCTTTCAAAAGAGAAAAGGAGAGAGAGAGACAGGTGATCAACTGAACTTCTTGTACATTTTTATACATGAAGTTAAAAGGGACAAAACTATCAGGAGTTATGAAAGCATTTCTAAAGCAGGAATTACAAAAAAGGATCCACTGTTGGGGATAAATATGCATGTATATATATTTATATTCACACTTGCATGTACTGAAATGAGAAAGGAGAATGATACAGATTCATAGTTAGGACTCTGCGTATGTCATCACCTCTAATGCTGTTCTACAGTATTTGCACCAGTTCTTGATCAAAGTTACAGATGGCTTCCAGTTTGCAAGCACTAACATGACTAAATGTGTGTGCAAACGAGTTTGGTAACAGATTTCAGTAATATTAGGTTTGCAGCTGAATTATTTCACTACTTGATTGGATTTTGGATTTTTTCATGACCTCCCAAATTTTCATGGGAAAACTGGAAAGCATTATTTTATCCCCTTTTATCAATCAGTTCATGGGAGAAAATAATTTTGACCATCATTACATGCAGTTGCATGTATCACAGTTGCCACCTATTCAGAATATTGAGTTAAAAATGGTTTAGATGTTATTTATGAAAATACAGTCTTTAAATTCCTGTTGTCAATATAGTGATTTAAAATTTTTCAATTAATTTTCTTTTCTGACATCTGAATGCCTCCCAATCACTTGTTTTTCTCTTGCTTTCATTCTTGCAGGGAGTCCAATACCTTTGTATGAATAGTGTTCAGTTCAAAAACAGAAATAAAGATATTTCCTCTGCTTTCTCTTCTTGTTCTGTCCCTTGACCACAAAATTGTGAAAATTTCTAAAGCAATGGAAAAAATGTTACCAAAGAGCAAGCAACCTCAGGTAGGAGACCTTCTGCTTCAGTTTACTGCTGCATTAACTCAAACGACTGACTTGTATGACTTGCATCCCTTTTTAGCTTAATACCTTAATAATCAGGTTATTAGCTATTCTGGTTATAGTCTCTTAAAACTGTATGATTTTGGCTTCCTCTGGTAGCCAAGCTCAGCATTTTAATAATCAGGCTATTAGCTATTCTGGTTATTATCTCTTAAAACTGAAACATTTTGGCCTCATCTGGTAGCCATGCAATTGGGAATTAGGCCTCAAGAAGCTTTACAGGGCTAAAACAACACGTTCAATCCCACTTTATTTTAGGATGCAATACTCAGAAAATGTAAGGCACTAACCCAGTACTTAATCACACCCTGTATTCTTTTAAACATCAGTATGGCTTTACCCCAAGTTTAACTCTGCAGTGTAATGTAACTCCACTGCTACAGAGGAAGAAGAAAATACACACGCTTTAGGACTGATCTGAGACACCATGTTTTTTTCTCTTAATTTTTCTGGGAAACAGGATGGCAATAAAAAGGACTTGGGACCTTTTAGTATTGTTAATTTTGTTTGTTTGTTTGTTTGTTTGTTTGTTTGGGGTTTTTTTGTTTGTTTTTGTTTTTTGGGTTTTTTTTTTTTATTTATGCAGATCTTATAATCTTCCATGTATTTTAAATACTCCAACCTGAAGTACAACAGTTCACAGTTAAGCAAGTTCACAGTCTACAAAACATAGCACATGACTATAACAAAATCTAAAGTCTTTGGATTCACATTTTACTCTGCAGCCACTGTCTGAAGATCATTTTTTAATTGACTATGCAATTTTTTGAAACTTTTACGAAAAATAATTCCAAATTTGAGGGCACAGTTAATTTGAATTAGTCTTACTGACTAGACATGATTTTACAAACACCCAGTTGTCAAGTATGACAAATTAGGCATACCAGTTTTCTCAAAGTAGTAGTTCCTTCCACATTGAAATATCTTCTTGCGCCTCCTTAATGTGTAGAAAAAAACCTGTATACATATTTTTATAATAGGTGATATGATCTTCTGATTACTGTCCTGTAGAAAAAGATTTTGTGTCTGCTGTTTTATTTAGGCAGTTGGATTTTTGTTTGTAGGTTTGAGGAGTTTTATGGCAGGATTGAGTGGGAGGGGATTGCTTTGTCTCTTCAATCAATCAAATGTTTCAACTTTCTGAAGCAATCTGTGGATGCTGAAGCTCTTCTAACTGTTTTAACAATAACATATCTGCATTTGAGTGAAAGACAATGTAAGAAGTAACCTATTTTTAACCATCCTAAAAACCACCAAAGATGGCAAGAAAAGTGGGGTTCAGCCTGGTTAGGATTTTGTAGTATCTCTTCCTTTTCATGGCTTTAAACATGAAAATAACAATGAAAACTTTTCTCTTGGCTATCACTAATATATTTGGCACGAATCTCCCTTGGAAATTCATGTCTCTTTCCAGCAACCCTAGATGAAACTTAGACATCTCACTTTTAGATCAGTAGAGATAATTAAGATGAATACTGTAATCTAGAGGCAGGGAAAAAGCGGGTGTCAAGGAATGACAGTAAAAAGTGTCTCCATATTTAAAGTTAGCCTGGGAGAAACAAAACCCTCTTTATGGAGTGTATGGATAGAAAACTCTGGCAGCTTATCTTGAGACATCATATTACTCTCCTAAGAGGCTGCATGATACAGCCAGAGTTCACAGAACAGTAACAAAATGCATTTTCTTTCTTCTTAAAGCTGTTTGTCATTTTCCACACTGTTTCAGATAGAATTATTCTTAAAAAAAATTACATTCTAAAATATTTCCCTGCTAAAAGCATCATCAAGTCTCTTTCATAACTTGTAAATGGAACAAAAACCAGTTAGAAACTGTGTTCTAGGTGCTGTAATGGGTGCTTACTGCTGCATTCACTGAATCCATCAGCGGCACTTCACAGACATCTAGCAAGCCTATTTGCTTCATAAATCATTGAAATGCGTGAAGACCTTTTGCGTAACCCAGAAATATCTTTAAGTGTTTAACATCAATAATAAAGAAAACTGGCATCACAACAACTTAAGCAATGTAAAATATGGCATCGTAGGGTTCAGCTTGACTTTCATTGAAGGATTTCTAAAAATAAGAGTACATCATCAACAGTGACAGCTTGCTTAGTGACTCAACACAGTGGGAAACCTATTGCTCTAGAGGACTATGTTCTGCCTCATTATTTAATACAGACATCACAACCATGCTGTTCTGTTTTCAGTTCCTAAATACATGATGCAAAGGAACCCACACCTCAGTACGTCTGCCCTAAAGAGTGAGAATAATTCAGAGTTGTTAGATCTGCACTACTGATAGCATATCAGCATACTATCAGCATATTAGTGCCAAGTTATATAATTTATTGTGAGAGTTAGAAACATTTGATAGTCTTTCTGAAACCTCAGCTGCTGGAATCAAGATATTGTATGAGAACATCTGCTTCCATTTTCTAAGCGTGCACACTTCTAGCACTCAGTATATGAAGAAAAGCTCTAGCCTATGAACAAAATATACTCTAAAGTATGAACTCAGAGACACACAGAAATAATTAGAATATAATTTAAAATGCCTTTAGTCACATTTTTGAAAGCTCAGCATTCACATTGTTGTAATACTAATATTTTATATTTTAAGTACATGATCAAGAGGCCTATGAACAGGAAGAAAAATGAAGTGAATGGAAGACAGTGAGGAAATAGAAGGAAGAAGACATGGAAGACAAACAGACACCAGACAATGAAGTGGGTCAAGTATAAGGCATAAGGAAAGGCAGAGAAGACCTTGCGGAGAAAGGGTCAGGACTGTCAGCATATGTGGAGAGATACTTGTGCATAGAGAGTTAAGCAAAAATATGATGGGCAAAAAGTTACCAATGGATACAATAAAGCAAAGAGAAGCCAGCACAGGACAGTCAGTAAAGGGGTGGGAAACTTGGACTGTAAAAGCAGATGACTGTGAGAACCAAAGACAGCACGACAAGGAAGACAAGGCACTGGCATGGCTGAGCAGTGAATTACTGGTCAAACTACAGGAAAAGAAACAAAAGCACAGGCAATGCAAACAAGGACAGGTAACCTGCAAAAAGTATAGAGATGAATTTGGTTCTGTAGGGATGGAGTGAGGAAGGCCAAAGCCAAGGTGAAGATGGAACTCAATTTGGCAAGGGACACCAAGAATAACAAGAAGGGCTTCTACACATGTGTTAACCAGAAAAGGAAGGCCAAAAAAATTTGTACCCACACTGATAAACAGTGATGGAAAACTGCTAACAATAGATGAGGAGAAGGCTGAGGTGCTCAACAAGAATAGTTTCCTGAGAATCACAGAATAAGAGTGGGAGAGGTTGGAAGGGACCACAGTGGGTCATCTGGCACAACCTTCCTGCTCAAGCAGAGTCATCCTAGAGCACATGGCACAGAACTGTGTCCAGGCAGTTCTTGAATATCATCAGTGAGCAAGGTTCCACACCCTCTCTGGGCAATCTGTTCCAGTGCCCAGTCACTTGCACAGTAAAGTTCTTCCTCATATTCAGGTGAGACTTCCTTTGCACCTTTTTCTGCCCATTGCCTCTTGTACCATTACATGGCACTACTGAGAAGAGCCAGGCTCCATCCGCTTGACACCCTCTCTTCAGACATTTATGTATGATGAGGTTCCCTCTCAGCCATCTCTTCTTGAGATTGAACAGGACCAACTCTCTCAGCCTTTTTTTATAAGAGAGATGCTCCAGTCCCTCAATCTTAGTTTCCTTCCACTGGACCCAAACCAGGAGCTCCATGTCTCTCTTGTACTGGACACAGCACTCTAAATGTGGCCTCACCAGAGCTGAATAGTGGGGCAGGATCACCTCCCCTGCTTTACTGGCACTGGTCTTCCTAATGTACTTCAGAATACCATTGGCCTTCTTGGCCACAAGGGCACTGCTGACTCCTGGACAGCTTGCTGTCCTCCAGGACTCCCAGGTCCTCTTCTGCAGAGCTGCTTTCCAGCAGGTTGGCCCACAGTGTGTACTGGTGCATGTGGTTATTCCCTCACAGGTGCAGGAACTTGCATTTGCCTTTCTTTAGTTCCAGAAAGTTCTTCTCTGCCCATCTGTCCAGCCTGGTGAAGTCCTTCTCAAGCACTGTACTTCAGAGTATGGTCTACTCTCCTACCTTTGTGTCATCAGTGAATTTCATGAGGCAACCTCTGCCCCTTCATCCAAGCCATTGATGAACAAGTTAAACAATACTGGGCCCAGTATTCAACCTTGGGGAGCACCAGCAGTGACAGACCTCCAATCACACCCTGTCCCACTGACTGTGACTTTCTGGTTCAGCCAGTTCTCAATCCACCCCACTGTCCACTCATCCAGTCCACTCTCCCTGAGTTTGTCTACAAGGATGTTGTAGAGACAAGTGTCGAAAGTCTTGCTGAAGTCAAGGCAGACAATGCCCACTGCTCTCCCCTCATCCACCCAGGTAGTTGTTTCACTATGAAAGGCAGTCAGGTTGGTCAAGCATGATTTACCTTCAGTGAATCCATACTGACTACTCCTGATCAGCTTCCTGTCATCCATGTGGACAGAGATGGCCTCCAGAATGAGGCACTCCATCACCTTTCCAGGGATTGAGGTAAGGCTGACTGGCCAGTAGTTCCCTGGACCCTCCTTCTTGCCCTCTTTGAAAACCAGGGTGACAATTGCTTTCTTTTAACCTTCAGACACCTCTCCGGATGGTCATGACCAGTCAGAGATGACAGTGAGCAGGCTAGCTGTGGTGTTCTCTGTCTCTCTCAGCACTCCTGGATGAATCCCATGAGGGCCATTGGACTTGTGGATGTCAGATTTACCTAGTTGTTCTCTAACTCCATCCTCCTTGACCAATGGGAGACCTTCCTTCCACCATTCCTTTATCCCAGTCTCTTGCATCAAAAATTCCCAAGGCCAGCAAAGATTGATGCAAAGAAGATGTTCAGTAACTCTGTCTTCTCTATGTCCTTTGTTACCAGGGTCCTCCTTCCATTCAGTAACAGGTTTCAGTCTTCAATGGCAATCTCTCTTCCCACACCTCTCAAATGGATGGGGACTGGGGGAACAAAATGCTTCCCAGGTTTACAATCACCTGAGGAACCTGAATATACATAAGTCTACAGGAGCCAATGAAATGCATCACAGAGGCCTGAAGAAATTGGCTGATGTAGCTGCCAAGTCACTCTACATGAGATTTGAAAAGTCACAGCAGTCAGGTGAAGTTCCAGGTGACTGCAAAAAGTCTTCTACCCATCTGTCAAAAGGGTAGAATGGAGGACCCTGGGAATTAGCCTGATCTCTGTGGGAAGGTCATGGAACAGATCCTCCTAGAAGCTCTGCTAAGGCACATGGAGAACATGGAAGTGATTTGAGACAGCCAGAATGGCTTCTCCAAGGGCAAGTCCTGCCTGACCAACCCATGGCTTGATAGCAGTGATGTGTAGAACAAAGGGCAAACTACATTGTCTTTTTTAACAAGGATGCAATCATTAAAAAATTCTTAACCATAGAATTAACCTTAGAATCCCAGAAGCTGTTTTCTGAAAGAAAGACTGAAATATGCTGAACTAATCTGTCTCAAATACCCAAGAGGTCCAGATACTTTGTGTACAGTTCCACATATCTGAGAGCAGGACAGAATGCAAATGTGTACGATAAAACCAAAGCTATGATTTTGAACATCTTGAAAGAAAATGCTAAAAATACTCACCAACAATGGGAAAATATGAAAAGGTGATATTTCAACAGTAAGTAGCTGTAGAGTACACCACAGTTTCTTTTCTTTACAAAACACTGCCAGAATCTCTCAATTTAAGGATATTTTAGCAAAACTGTACTCACCTCATTGCAATTACTCTACATTGATGGTAAAGATGTTTATGCTGTGGCTAAAGCTGAAAAAAAAACTGAAAATTACTATGCAGCATACACAACTGACAGCAAAAATGAGGAAGGGGTGATACATATGACCTTTATTTGAAAAGATAGTAACACAAAACCTGGCAATCTCTTTGGGGTGTAAAATACATTCCAATAAGGTAACCACAGAAAATTTCCAAATTTTAATTGCTAGATATTTGCTATCCTGCTAGTTATTTCTATGAGATGTAGCTAAATTGGCATCATTTTTAAGTTTTCTTCAAGCTTTTTTAGCATCCTAGTAAGCAGTAAGAATTTGAATAGCAGGAATAATCTATGTAAGTGGGTAATAACTAAAAGAAACTTCAAGAAAATATTTTATGTGTAACTCTAAAAGCTTCAGAGGTGAATAGCCTATATCACCCAGTGATCCTACTTCACAAGACGTTATATTTTCCCCTGAACAACAGCACATTAGGCATGCTGTAAAAATAAGCAAGATACAAAAACATGCAACACCAGAATTATTCATGTTGTTTGTCTCATAGTGCCTGCATCCACTTTCACACCCTTCCCTCTCAATTTCCTTACTTTGTTCTAGATTTTTTTGGTCTCCTCTCAGTTATCTATTCCTAGTGTATCATCTCTGCAATCTTACCCATCTTTTTCTCACTTTATTTGAAAAGTTATTTGAAAAGAGGGCCATGACTGAACTCTCTATTTCAGACACTTCAAGAAAAATAAAAAAGCATTTGTAAATAACTGTTCTGCTATGCGGTAATAAATACAATTATGGGGTCCAGAAGGAGGTCATTCTTCCCAGCCTCTGTGAAAAGTGGTGAAGTGGTGCTTCCCCAAAGACAGCCTGCAGAAGGTGGCTGCGTACTCGCTCACAGCATTAAGAGCATGGAGACAGAAGGTTCTCCTGATGCTGCATGGAGGGCAGGACTCCTCCCGGGCCCCTCCTGAGCCTTCAACTACATCAACTACATCAACCATCAACTACATCAGCTACAGCCTCCAAAACATAAGTGTAAGACTTGGTGTGGTTTTGCTTGACAAAAATGTAACCGCTCCAGTCCTGCATCAATTAACTAACAGAAGCTGTAAAATTAAGAAGGATGAAAAACCCCAAATAAGTAAGTTTATGGCAGCTTCTTTTCTCCTTTAAACTTGTTTCATTGCTTTTCTTATATGCCCAGAAAAAGAACTGGATGTATGTTAAACCACAAAAACATTTGACCACAGCATAAGATAAGTTATACTTAGTTAATGCCAGGTTAATGATGAACATCAGCAAAATATTTGGGATTGGCTGAAAAAAACAAGATTGTATTGATGTTAATGTTGCATTACCTTATAAAATAGCTGATTTGGGGAAGTTAAGAGTTTTTGAGTGATGAGTGCTTAAACTTTCACTTGAAATCCAATTTCATGCTAGGAGGTACTCTCTGAACTTATTATTCTGCTTAATTTTTTAAAATTAAGGTCCCTCAAGAAAGGATCTTTAGTCAAAGATCCTCTCAGGGATAAAAAGAGAAAAGAGTAACTTCAGAGGACAAAATGGTGGGTGAAGGAAATAGACAATGTATTTTTAATGCAGAGGGCCACTGCCAGCAGAGCATTACAGAGCTACATATTCCTGAGGGAAATGGAAGTGGAAGGGAGAAGTAAGGTGACAGTGTCTGCTGAGAATACTGAGCCAGTCATAGAACTGACTGCAGACTGCACAAGTCAACAACTGGATATTGAAATAGCAGATTCAAATAAGAGCTGTAAAAATGTGGGGAAAATGTGGAATTTTATATATATAAAACCATTATTGCTACTGATGAACAAGGATTCTAACTGGTTTATAAGAACATATTTTAATGGCCACTGGTTATTAAAAATAAACTGAGTATTAGGACATATTACTGTAGCATATTATAAATCTAAGAGTCTGTCACATTTTAATTACCATGTACTGTTCTGGCCCCCCACTATTTACAAAAGGATGAAAGATTAACAAATGTTCAAGGAACCACAACAATAATTACAGGTTTGCAATAGCTTCCATGGGAAGAGTGCTAAGTGGATAAGGACTCCTCAGAAAAGAGACAACTGAAGAAAGAAATTGCAGAGGTCTTTAGTATTCTGAGTTACTGGGAGTAGCAGCAGAGCAACAGGGACCTCTCAATCTGTCACTATAAACATACTATAGAAAAGATTATCTATGTAAGCTCTTCAATTCCTTCACATTGCAGGCGGTTCTCAGATGCCAGTGAACAAAATATCCAGCAGGAGGCAGAGGACTGTAACCCTTTGCACTTGTCAACACTGAATCCTCTGGAAAAAAAATAATAATAACTTAAAGGGGGCTTTGCAGTTAACAAGTGAAAACTAAACAATCCTGCTTTGTTTATTTCGAATTCTGGGTGTGACTCTTCCCTCAAGATACATCTACTGAAATACATGTGCATCTTTCACATACACTTAAAAGAATAGTAACACACATAAATGTTCAGCATTTAGATACTCTTTTAGTACCTTAACTATTTACTTTTCTTCTCTTAAAAAAAAAACAACTGTTCTTTTGCTTGGGGCGGAAAAAGGTTAGCTATGACATGTGAGCCACCATCACCCCATTTGTGAAATTATTCATTCTAGATGTAAAATGTTTCTGCTCAGTACAAACTCCACTGTTCAGTGTTGTTTTCAACTCAGCTTGACTTGACTTGTATCTACTTGACTCACCTTACTCACTACTTTTTCCAGTGTTTAGATCTATTTAGCACTTGTGAGACCATGCCTGGAGTAATGTGTCCAGTTCTGAGCTCCACAGCTGTAGCTCACTGAGCTGGAGAGAGTCCAGCAAAGGGCCACCAAGTGATGAAGGAACTGAACCATCGCTCCTGCAAGCAAGGGCTAGGAGAACTGGGATTTATAGCCCTAAAGAAAAGAAATACCTGATGGGAGGGTGCTGAGAGGACTGACCCAGGCACTTTTTAGTGGTGCTCAGTGAGGCAACGGGTACAAACATAAACACAGGAAAAACTTTTTCAGTGCCTGACACAGGTTGCTCAGAGATTTTGTGGAGTCTCCATCCTTGGATGGAGCCATCTGGACACAGTTTTGGGCAGTCTGTTCCAGCTGGCCATGCTTGAGCAGTGGGGTTGGACCAGGGGCTCTCAAAAGGTCCCTGCCAACTCCAACCATTATGAACTCCGTGATTCAGTTTTTGCATCTGTCTTGTTTCCTACTGAATAAAGACTAATTAAAGAGCATTGTGTGTTTGTGCAAATATATGTGTTTGTACATGAGTATGTATACCTACACACCTACATTTATTATGACCATGAAAAATCTTGCATGGTTCCCAAATTATAAATAGGGATATTTTTATCAAATGGGACAACATTCCTGATCCTGATACAACAGATTATTTGATTTTCAAGACATCTGCCTGTAACTAAATACCTATTTTGTTATTATTCCCATGCCAATCTGAGTGATAATAATTACTATGTCAGTGTAAGATTGTAAAGATAGAGGTGTGTGTAAATTATTTCTTTCCTAATCATTTCTGAGAAATTACCTTTCTAGCCAAAAAGACATCATGAATTATTGATATTGATTTTTATAGTATTTTCCTTAATATTTAGTCCCATTATGAAGTAATCTGAATTATTAATTGAAGTATTAAAATATATATATGCATTATAGCAAGCCAGATGAAAGACAAGGTTTTTTGATGCAAGCTCAGAAACCAACCTTTGCAAGATCAGGTACTGAGAGTGTCCTGGCAGAATTACTCTTTGGAATAGAAATGGCAAATTAATTTATCTCTTCACAATACATTTTCTTCCCTTCCTCAGCATGAAATACATGTATTCAATGATAGATCTGAAGTGTTTCGCTCAAATAATCTTGGGAAGGAAGAAACAGTGTCTTTGGACTACAGTGGTTAAACAGACAAAACAACGTGACCTATGATGAGCAGTACTGAGAGATATTTTTCCTTGGATGTTTGAAATTTATTCCCAGGCAGCAGAAGATTTGTTCAAAATCTCTCTAAGCTATGTTCAAGGGCTTTTGCTGCAGACAGATCTTCTAATTGCTCTTTACACAGCAAATCTCATGGCTACTGCTACTTGTCTTCAAAAAGCTACACTCCCCTCAGTATTTTTTGTCAGTTTGAGAGGCTGAATTTGGGATACTGTCTCCAGCTGATCAATGCAGGCATGGACAGACAATTAAACCATAAGACAGTGTGTTAATCTAGAAAAAGAAATCTTAGAAATAGTATAACAATAGTGCAACAATGTACATATTCTCATTTTAATTTCCTTTAAGTCTATACACTTCAGCGTAACAAGCCTAATAGCTATTAAAAGAGAACAGAAAATTTTCCAAACATGTGAAAGCATTTGTAGGAAAGTCATTATTGTTACCATTACTTTTGCTAAAACTCTACTGGGACCACAGTCTTTTTATTTTTTTATTAGCTCTCTACAAATAGGATGTGAATTCCAGCATATACACTAATCAATACTTTCTCCTTCAGTACCCTGAGAAAATAAGGGATTCAGATGATATCTCCTTAAATGTCTTAAGAGAACGCCTATGCCATCTCATATGCCTTAAATGCTTATCTAAAAAAAAAAAAAGAAGAAGAAAAGCAAGCAACCAAAGAACAACAAGAAGCTAAGCACATTCCCTCATTCTATCCCCAAATATTCACTTGGCTTCATTGCACAATTGGCTATTTTCCATTCAAAGATGTTCTGAAAGAAAGCTTATTAACACTTAAGGTCAGCTCTAAAGCTATGATAAAACTCAACAATTCACTTTTTCAAAATGTGCAAAGCATTTTTAGCACTTTCAAAAAATAACAAAGACAGTTGCTTTATTCTGTGCATTAGAAGTGTGATAAAAAGCCGTTCGTTCACTTCAGCAGGACTTAGATCAACTTTCATCATTCATTAAAGCTGCTCTATTCTTTCATTAAATGTGGGTCAAAGATTGGTTCTCTGTTCAGAAGAGAAAAATATTGTATTGGTTTATGGTATGATACTGTACAATTACATTGCCTTTGCCTATTTTTTAAGTGGTTGCATTTATATGATCGTTGATAAAATGTTTCCAAAAGACTCTAGCCTCAATGAAGCACTTAAGTAAAATGATCCTCAAAAATTAAAAGATCCTCAAGAACTGTTTTTTAGACAGAGTTCCCAAGTACTGCAAGCTGCAGTGTTCTGTCAAAGGAAGAGTGTTCTGGTTGGCAGAATGTCTTTGTTTATTTTTTTTTTTTTTTTTTTTGTCAACATGGCAAGCAGGAAGTGTCATTTGTTCCAACAGAATATCTACATCAAGATTTGTGCTTCTCACCATGATAGTGAAGAATTGTGCTTAGTCTGTAATAGCCTCTGAGGATTCACAAGTAACACAGGTGTGGAAAACATAGTACCAAAGAAGTGGGGACATGGATATGGGATTGCAGCTTCAAAGCAGAAAGCTCATTAAAAAAACTCTGGCCTGGTCTCATTGCTTTGTTTAGATAATAGTTCTGCATTAGCCACATTACAGAATACCATTTTCAGACCCCTCTCAGATGATCTCAGTTCACGGATTTGAGATGTCAGAAATGGGGTAAGACCATTCTGAATGAATCATCTTGCTGCTGAAACATCAGGGGGTGATAAGACAGCTTGGAGAGCCAGCTATGATGTATTTCAAAGAAAGCAAGGCATGACAGCAAGTATCTGCAACTATCCCTGTTGAACATTAGAAATATAATTTAACAAGAGAAAATTGGCTTTCCCAGCACAGATTGAAATAAGCAGATGAACAATGACTTTACTTCCCACAAGACTTCAATTACTCAAACTTAAACAAAAACAAATTCACAAACGCAACTGGAAGAAAAAGAGTCATAGTTCTAGTGCTGAATCAACTTAACAAATCTAATGGTGTAACACCAATAGAGTAGCTGTTGTTCTAATAGCTATATTAAACCTCTGAGCATAATCAAAATGACTTTGATATTTCCATAAGGCAGAGTAAACCCAGACTGAGTACTGTGCTTAAACCATTAACAGTATTGTTGCCTTCTTGATGATTAGTTTGTGTTTGGAGTAATTTACTATATTTTGCACTAGAAAAGGAGAAATTGTGCATTAGGGAAGGAACATTTCTTCTTATTTGTCCCTTTTTGGAAATGGAGAAGTTTATCTGGCCCTTAACATAGCTTTCAAATTTTGTTGCTCTCAAAACTGGTTAAAGTTGCAAATCAACACCACAGCATTGGGCAAGCTAAATTCTGTTCTAGAACAGATACATGCAATCTTCAACTTAGCCAACTTCCGGGCTATTCTGTATGAATACAAAGGGACAATTTAGGCCTCTTCAGCACCTTTTTATGTCTCTTCACAAGGGTATTAATTTGTCCAATGAATGCAAAAAAAGTGAATAGATACATGTAAACAAATTAGTAGTCTTGTGTCTTTCTTGGTTGGCGCTAAGGCAAGGCCCATATGTTTTAAGCAAGGTCGGTGTGAAATGTTACATCTCCTAAGCATTTTTGAAGGCTACTTAACTCTCCATCAGCATCCCATAAGTGAATGCAGAACGCATTATGCAGAGCATTAGCTGGGCACCTGACATGGGGGTGGTCTCAATCTGGAGTCTCATTTCCCAGACTAGCATAGGATGCAAGTGTCACAGAGGCAATGTGTTGAGCTCCCAGGAAAGCTGAGAGAAAGAAGGGACGTATGCCCTCGGTGATGCCTGCATGCAGAGAAGGAGCTGGATCTCTGGTGAGAAGGATGGCATGAGACAAAGCCTAAAAAATGAAAGGATGTAAAGAGATGAATGACACAGGCGGCGAAGGATTTGGCAGGGTTCCAGCAAGGATTTAGGATATCTCAAAGGAGAGGGAAAGGGTGAAGAACAAGAGGGGGGGGAAAAGCAAGTCTGATTTATACCAACAAAAATAGGAAATTCAGCTAAAAGGCTGACAATCTGTTATCTGCTTATCACTCTGCATAGATATTTCAGTGGTATCGGGCAGTAGAGAGTGTCAAATTCTGTTCATGCTGTTACACCCACACACAGCTCAGTAGGTTAAGACTGGCGTGTTCTAGCTTAATTGTGCCTGAGCCAGTCCAAGCACGTACTTTTGTAAGGTACTTTTTTTTCTTTGCAGTTTTCTTTTCTTATTTTTATTAGCAAGATCAAAAAGGGCATATACAAGAGAAGACAAAAACACAAACTTTGTAGGATTTTATCAGGTCAAAATTAAACTGTTAGTGTGTTCCCATCAACAGACTATTCAAAGGCACTTGAATGCCAAGCTCTTTCCAGGGCTTTACACTCTCACAAGGTGCTGACTTCTGACGGAATTTGCTGCTCAGTGTTTCATACCACAAGAGCAGCATCCACTGTACTCACCCTTATTGCCAAATAACAGTTGTGTTCAGGAGCCATTAGTGGAACACAGTATGGCTTTTCACATGACAAATACCACCGATGGAATGCTAGTCTGCATTTCAAATATAACAATACAGCTCTGTTACCATGGCATAGTTACATACTGTGTCAAATAGCAGCCTCCTGTTTATGTCCACACTTTGGGTGAGTAGCCACCAAGTTCAGAAAGAAGGCAATGTTCAGTAGCAAAAAATAAAGGTGTTAATTCTTCAGGTCCAAAGTGTACCTGTAAATGGGAAGTGGGAAGAGAGAGTGAGAAGGAGGAGGTATGAACTCTTTAAATCTATACTGGAATTTAAAAGCCCTCACTCCTTTTTTACCCAATGATTTTCAACAAGGAAAAAAAAAATTATGCAAGTTCCATATCTCTTTTACTTTATTCCAGAAGTTTTGAGGCACAAGCAAACAGAAGAAAAAATAATCTCATCTGAGGTTTTCTTAAAGAGAGAAAAAATTAATCTCTTCCTTTTTCATACTGTAAATTCAGTTGCACCTGGTGAACAATAAAGAATTAAAGCCTTTGTTTTATTTCATTTCAGTTTGCCGGTTGTACCTGTTCTTCTTTCTACAAATACAGAAATGGATGTATCTGGGGTAGGAAAAGAACATGCTACACACTCCCATTACAGGAAGACACCACATATAATTTATTTGACAAACTACACTGCATTAAAAGGGGAGAAGTCTGCTGCAAGGCCAGGGATAGGCTCTGGCTGCTGATCTATGCTTTGAGATACATTAATGACAATAGGAATTTGCAGGAACCTCTATTAGAGGGGAAGTAGTACATATAAAAGAGCACCACCTGAACCTTTCTCAGACACAAGGTGTCTGGACCTACCCTGGTTGATGAGCAATCAAATGGATTTCAAGGATGTTTCAGTACTGTTGAAGTAAACCTTAAAAGTCGCTATTTTTCTAAATATGTTCTTAATCTCTCCATAACTTCAACTGAGGAGCTTAATGCTAGTCTACCAATACTAGCAAATATTTCTTATACACACTCCCTGTTACAAAGAATTAATTTTACAATACAAAATATTCAGTTTCATTCAGAAATAGTTCTGCAGAATTTACAACCTTCTTACCTAAAGAACAAATAAATTTTCCATTAGACTAAATGACTGAAATAAGCATTCTCAAGTATTAATTTTAACTTGTGAGTCAAATTTGCCTAAACTGCCTTTATAGTTAATAGATAGAAAACTACTTCCCTAGAGAGTTACTTCAGTAGTTTCCTGGCCCCAGAGAGCCTGTCTGTCTTTGTGGTCCCTGGAGGGAATCTGAAGAGACTGGACAACATTAATCTTTCAGAGTGACCCTCTCCATGCAACACCTGCAAGGGTTTGTGGTTGTTTGAGGTTATGGGAATGACAGAAATATGAATGAAATTTTCTCAAATACATACTTTTGTAATAAAATAATAGGATATTAGCTACTCATGAAAACAAAGTGAAATGAGGAACAAAAATGTGGCTATTCAGGCTAGATTCCTGTTTTCAGAAGGTTGAGTTCTTTTTAATTTATAAAACAATCTAAACACAAATCAAGCAGAGTTGGGGTACAACTTCTTCAGGATTTCAAAATAACTTTGTGTTAATTTTTACCAGCTGCTGTACGAAAGGAACAATCCCATGTACCAGAAGAATTTGATATATGGATGGGAAAAGAACAATAATGCCTAAAATGTTTTCAAAACAACATGTTGAAAATTTTTTTCTTGTGGTTCTGGAATGAAAAGCAGGAAGTGTAAAATCTGAGAAAACTGAAACATCCAGACACAGAGAAGATCCAGTGGATGAGCCAGTGTCATCTGTGTTATCCTGAGCAGCAAAATTATACCCCAGTAACCTTCAAATTTTCTGAAGAAAGAAAATCACTTGAAAGCTTTTGGACTAGGCAACCAGTCTAACCAAGAACACAACTCCACAGAGGGGTTTTGTGTTGGCATCTGATCCGCCAGTACTGAATCAAGTCTTTTTTACAAAGCTAAGTTTCCATTGTTGACCTCTGTCTCTTTCTCTCTACTCTGTTTCAGGGAAATGCAAAGAGGAGTGTAGAATCCCCTTCCTAAACACAGGGAACTATCTTCCTCCACCCTTCCACCAGATGAAGAATCTTCAGCATGTGCCAAGTTCATCACCTCTTACAGGCCTGACAAATTTAGAGAACAATCTCTTTCCCAAATCCCTAGGGCTCTATTTACACAGGAAGTAAAACGGATAACTAGGAGAGACAATGGTGCCCGTTATTTGGTAAGGAGTTGTTCAGATGCCACAACACCACTGCAGACCATTGCGTGGGTGGCTGACGTACACTTGCGTTTCTGGACAGTGAATTCACAGTTTGTGAACAGATTGATCAGTTTCTGTTTGTTAATATACCTAATCCCTGCATGTTCCCAGTTTCTATGCTTCAGTACCTCGGTGTACAGGAAAACAGAATTACTTTGCATGAATGCTCTAATCTCCAGATCCAAAGTGTAACAGGACCACAGAAATTCCACCTTGTTGCAAGCATCAGTTACTGGACCAGCAGTTTATTTCACCTGAAGTGAATTCAAAATGTGATCTCTAAAAGCTTGATCTTTGCTTGAACAGAATTAAAATCAAGCAGTAACTTGTTTCCACACATTTAAAATAACAAGCATATTAAGTTAATTTCTTGTTTAAGAATGTCTTCTGGGATCAAATTTAAATCACCCCTTTTTAATAATGACAGAGATCTATTTACAGGCAAATGTCAGTAAGAGGAAGAAGCATTTCAGCATGTTTAAAAACCTATTCAAGAAGTTTTCACAGAGAAGCACAAGGAACCATAAACAAGAGGGGCTGTAGCTGGATGCCATTATAGGATCTGAAAAGATTATTCCTTAGGAAACATGACCATAATATGATTATTTTTCTATGGATTGGATACAGCGTTTGGCACTATATCTTTTCCAAAGATGTAGTTAACTTTCTTGGATTTTATAATAATGACATATGACACAATATCCTCTGGGATTAATCACAAGTATTTTTAAAAGATGAGGCTTCGTTATATCTTTGTTCTTTATATCTTGGCTTTTGTTAGCGCATTTTAATTAGTATCTGGTATCTGCAATAAACAGTAAACATAAAGAGCTTTGCAAAAATGTATTAGACTGTTTGTTTTCACACTCTAATGCATATTTGCACAATTTTACCATGAAAAAAGGAAAACATGCTAAGCTCTTGGGCTCTATCCCAAATGTCCTGGAATAGAATCCGGAAATTACTAAGAATGAAACCAAACCACATCATATTTCAGTAATTAACCTAAGAAAAGAGGGCACACTGTCTATGTGAAAGATAGTTTTGTGGGAGGCATTTGTGAAGAAAAGAAGCTTCTAGAAGAAACATGCAAACAACTATTTAGAATTTGATTTAATTTTCTTTGACCAGGTAAAAACTTGATAAATGCACTGAGGTTAAAAACTTTTTTTTCTTTCACAACAGTGGAGAAAATATTTATAATTTATTTCTCATTGTGGAAACAAAATGTGTCTAAAAGAAAGTGAGAATAAAAATACAGCCTGAAATTCAGTACAGTATCATTTATTTTACTAGTTACACACATGTCAAAAATACAAAAGAACAACTTTGGGAATGTGCAGAATAAGTGAATTTATAGTGGATGGAAAAAACAGATGTTGACAACAAACAGCCTTGGATTCAGGGGACTGGATAAATGGACTTCATTATAATCACGTGTAGACTGATTTGAAGAAAGTTCTGGGGATTAATATTGCTTTTGTAATGCAGTATAATGACATATTAAAAAAACCAAAACACTCAGAACTCAAAATGCCATTTGTCAAAGACAGATGTACTTTCATTTCAAAGTATTCCTATCAAACTCTATCAGAAAACTTGAAAGGTTTAAAATGTGGCTCTTGTGAACAATTGGTATTGATATGACACCTTGATAGTATTTGAACGTGACACAAAAGTCATAAAAGTATATAAGCAATTGTAAGGTGTAAAATGATTTTTCCCACCAAAGCTAGGCTTTAATGTGCTTCCAAATAAAACACAAGATTAAGTAATTTATTTTGTCATATGATTTATTTATGGGCTGAAACACTGTAAACAACAGATAAAAGATACAGACTCAGATGTCAAAGTAAAAGATGAAAATCATTACATTTTATTAGCAGAAGATATATAAAAATGCCAAAATGAACTGTAAAGAGAGGGAAAGTGTTATGCTCAGAGGTCCTTCAGCAGAGTTGCATTTGTTTTTCCCACCTCCCCTAAAGGGGAATAATAGCTCTGAATTTAATTAAAAATCTATTTTTTAAGATTAAAGTAATGAAAAAGTTAAAAGACTGGATCACAAAGAAGAGTAACTGTGAGGATCTCAGGGAATATGAACTGATGAACTCCCTTATATTTTATTTTCTCTCAACTATTTGTGGGAGGATCACTAGCATTGCATAGGAATTGTTAGTCCTGGATAAAAGCAAGGATTTTATAAACCAATAAATTTTTCATTAGTTTTACATAAATTTTAGTAGCAATAGTTTAATTCCAGTCAAATTATTTCAATCAGATGAGTTGCTGCTGAATGCAACATTATACATTATATTAACTGGGGCATTTCGAAACCTGGTTCCTAACCGTGCTGCAATGCTTGAGGCATTGTTTGCCATACATTTTTTCTTGACATGTAAAATAAAAATAAACCAGAAGAGATAATGAGAATGAAACTAAAAAGGAATTTCAAAAACTTCTGACCATTGAGAGAATAGGAAAACCAAAGCGGACTATTTAGACACTTGTAAGATTTTTTAGCATATTTATATGACTAGAATTTTCTTGGTCCTCATAGAAATAAGTCAAAACTGCTATGAAGTGATTTCTCATCCTTCAGCTTCACCTGTCCTTTTCCTTAGGCTGCATACTCCAAGAAAAGGCTGGAAGAAATAACCATGTTGCATTTGATCTGCCAATTTCTCAACTTGGAAAAGTCAAAGTGATACATCCCTGCAAGTACACTGGCAGCACGCATGACATCGCAGAGAAGCTCAGATAGGGAAAGAGAATTTCTCAGATCATTCACAGCCACCGAAGGACTGTAGGTCAAGACCAATCTCTTCTTCATTCAGGTGTTTAGTAACTTATTATGAGACGAAGCATAAACTAGCCTTATGCAAAGCAGACACAGAATCTAGTCACATTTAACCTAAAGGTTTTCAAGGCATCTTCATTGGAAGCATGTTCTGCAAGTGCAGTTCAAAGATGACAAAAGTTTGAGAAACTATGGCTGGGGGCATTTATGAAAGAAGCACTATCATACTTCTTTCTTGCAAAGTGCTGTTGATTGTAAACATCCACTGCTCCTTGCCCATCCACACTACTTGGCCAGGCTCAAAGAGGTGAGGATAAGGTCATGAGAAAAGAATCAGTATTAATCTTCAAAGAATAGTTGCATTTAAGGGGGTGCATTCCAATATTTGCAGATCAATACTGGTTGACTCCTACCAGAACTATGTACTCGTTATTAAATTTTGATAATACTCATACATTGACCTTCCTCTGCTTTTCATTTTGTTTCTGTCAAAATCATGGAATGGCACCCAAAAGTCTGTACACAGAGCTTTCCAGTGCCAAATAAACCAAGCATATCTTTTTATGCTGTATGGTTTATAATTTTCTTGATCCTGACTTCAATGGAAATGCTGTGTGTGGAAGGATGACAAGATTGGGCCCTGAGGCAAGAGCTCTGTAGAATAATGTGTAGGAATGTTATTGTTGGGATTTTAAGAAACAACATCTCTTAATTGGGCCAAACCCAGGCCATCTTCCTCATGCCAGTAAAAGAGAAAAGCTAAAAATTATTACGGTTTACTTGAAAAGAGTCTATCTTTTGGGGAGCCTTTCTCTGATGTCTACACACAGTTGTACTAATGCCATCTAGTTGGCAGTGGGAGGTGGTTTCCTAGCTCATTAATCCCATGATACAGATAAATGGATTGGTCTGATCCTCCATTTCTAGTGAATGTTTTGCCCTGTTCATAAACAAGCAGAAGATTTGCTACCTGTGTTCCAGCAGGGTTAAGAAAACGTATGGTTCCATACTGCCAAGCATGGAAACTTGTAACGCTTGCTACCTGATGCTTAGCACACATCACACTAACCATTGCTTATTTTCATGAGTAATAAATTCATCATTCATAAAATTCAAATTTTTGTACCTACTCAGAGAATTCCAACTTTGCCCTTTATCACTACAGCTCATAGGTCAACTTGACCATTCTCAAAGAAATGTTTTTGTCAGACTGCTTGAAGACCTTAATAAAGTTCCCAGAAACTAAATGTGATTTTATGCAATTAAGCAATATGTTTTGGACACAAAAAGAACACTCTGTTACCATTCCTTGTACATGGAGTAGTTTTTATTGATAACTTTATAAGCAAGCTTAATGGAGTGAGATGGGGAACAAGACAGAAGGATAAAAATAACAATGAGAACACAAAGCTGTAACAAATTCTAAAACTTTATTGCTTGATGTACCCTGAGAAGCTTGGAAGTACAAGTCTTTCCCTATGAATTTTGTCCTCTGTTTGCCAAACATTTTAATTTGTTGTTTTTCTAGTACAGAAGAAGCCAGCATGGTTTTGCCTTTTCCTTGCATTTCTATTGGTGTGTTAAATTCGTACTATTATATTTGCAAAGGTGTCAGCAGCAATGTGCACAGCTCTGGAAACACAGTTGCATACTAGAAAATTGCCATGTAGTCCACCTATTGCTTTTCCTTTGTATGAGAGGCATGTTGCTTGTTAATTACACACCACAGTGCATGGAACAGAGGGAAGCTGGGCAGACAGTGAACACACTGAGCCATACCGTCCCCCATAGTGTAAATAGGAGGAGAAAGAAAAAATCCACCAAAAATCTCTTCAAAAACAGAGCAGCACAAGCTTCACCCAATATCCCCATCAGCACTAAGTGAGTTTGTTCTGCAAAGAGAAACCAATTGATGTTGCAGTGAGTGAGGAAGCTTCAGTCTTGGAAGGGGAGCCTTTACCTCTGTGCAGCAAAAGCAACGGCACTTATCCCTTCTGGACACCCAATATGCAGCCATTTGCTTATGACCACGTTTTGTGAGGGAACAAACTTCCTGCACCAGACTTGTTGGTTTATTGAGCTGCATCTTGGAATGGAGGAAAACTTTCACAAACAACTCAGTAAGCCAAAAACAAGCCGATTGTGCATCAGCTCTGAGGATCCCTCAGTTAACCCCTATGACCTTCTGACTACAAGACAGCAAATGGACTAGCTGCACAAGTTACAAAACCATGAAAAGATATTTTTAATATGACCATCAGAGACAATAGCTAAGAAAAAGAAAGCATATACATAAGAGACATATTACTGATTATGAGAACAATAAATCACAGACACAGTGCACCAGCACTTAACAGCTGAAGACAGACGATGGAATAGCACCTAGACACAGAGACAAGCTCGAAAAAATGTACTTTTTAAGTATGGAACAATCTATCCTATGGACACTGTGCTCACTCCAGGGTAGTCACCCTACACTGCTATAACAAATGCGTGTGTTTGCAGACGCAGTAATGACAGCGAACATTTTATTGTCACCCCTGTCACTGTTCATTCACTTTATTTTTTTTTTCCACATATTATTACTTTGCATTGATTCTAGACAAAAGAGAAAGAAGAAGGACCATGGCTTTCAAAACTCTACAAGAGGCTATACCTACCTTCCTCACAGAGATGGAACCAGATACCCCTAAAGTCTTTAAAATGCCTTCCATTTCTTTATTGTGACTTTGTCTAAAACAAACAAGCACGTAGAAACCTGTACATACCACCACTCAACCGACACAAGCACCTGATTGTAATTTTGTGGCCTTTATCTTGTATTTTTATCTTCCCTCTTATTTTCACTCCAACATAAACATGTTCCTGTTCCACAAGCAGAGGTCTTAGGCAGCATGTAATAACACAGCTGAATATTACTATGGAAGCTGATAGCAGTGTATTAATTTGTGCAGAGTCTAGTTTTTTTTAACTCATTACTATTTTCTAAATTCCTGTATGCATTTTAGTCTGCATTAAACTCCAGAGAAAGGAGCCTTAAACACTGCACGAAGTGCAAAAGGACTAGAAGCCTTAGCAGATCACAAAGCAGCCCCGCACAGCTCTATACCACTACAACAGATACCCATAAAGGTTCTCCTTCTCTGTCAATGGTGGCTATTGGAAAGGGGAGGATGACACATTGATCCCAGAAATTTTTAAACAATACCCGAGAACCAAGCAGTTCTCTGTGGGAAAATACCCTCATCATATTGCTGTAATTGCTATTCTCCAGGCACAAAGACACTGTTGAGAGGCAGTAAACACCAAAAAGCCCCAACAAATAAACCAACAAACAAGCCAACAACAAAAACTCCACAACAGCAAAACAAAAACCCCTAAAAAACAAACCGAAAAGACAAGAGAGATTGAAACAGGTTGAGAAAACTTTCTTCTTAGTTTCTCTGAGAAACAGCAGTTCAATCAAATCAATGAACATGAAAGAAGTGGGGTTTTTTTCAAATTAACATTTAAGGTAAGTAATTTTGTCAGACTGATAGCCTTTAAACTGATGTTTATTTTTCTACCAGATTACACAGGACAGGCTGATTAAAACAAACACTTTGTTAGTTTACCTTTAAATGTGAAACTTACATCAGAATGACCAAGTCCTATATTACAAGGCAGACTTGAAATGAATAATGCCTTAATCCTCGAGTGGCTATATTTCATCATACACAGCTTATTTGCCCATGTTCATCTCACTCTGCTTTGATATTTGTAATAATATGGATACTTTCTACAAACCTAATTCTGCCATCAAAAGAGTAAGGAGAACAAAGTTTCTATACTGATAATTCAAACAGCAAAACTGTTTGGTAAAAATACCAAATGAAATGAGAAAGTATAATATAGTTTACAGTCCACCTTAGCAAAATTTTACAGAGGTGCGTTACATGGAGAGAAAAGCATCTTCCCCATCTGCAACTGATTATAAGTGCACTCATTGCACAAATCTATTGCATACAACAGTGGGGTGGATTCTCATTTCATCTATTTAAAACCTATATGAATGGACAAGCACAATATTTCTTCTAAAAACAAAGAAAATTCCAGTTATAATGTCCTTTATTTGGAGATACAGTGAAGAACTCCAGTTATCTCAGGAGTTTGCTGTCACCATGAGACCTAAGCTTCATGGCTACAGTGTTCATTCAGAAATACAGCACTTCTGAAGAAGTTCTTCTGTTTGCATTTCTATATAAAAAGAAAGGTGACGGAATCTTCCCATCAGGTTTTCCTATGCGTGTGTAATAGTAAATCAGCAAGAAAAATTAATTAAGTTCATCTGAAAGTTGTTGAATAGAAGGTAGGTACTTTGTAGTTCAAAATATAAATGAAATAAATTATTGTAAGACTCAAATTTGCAAACACAAAGATGAGCAGCTTTATTTTCTGAACCTTTGAGTAACTCTACTGACCCCAATGAAGCAAGTTCAGACTCCTTTTCTGTGGAAAATCAGTCTTGCATGAGACATGGCTTTTTTTCAGAGGAAAAAAAACCTGTTTGGGAGTAAATTGAGAATTAAAGTGTATGGATCGTTTTCATCTGATCATATACTGGTGAAATAATAGAGATAATTTGAATAGAGGAGAATAAAAGTGGCTTGCATTGGAGATTCAATACTCTATTACTTAAGGATAAAGAATTTCTTATAGCCATTAAAAGGAAAATCAAGGAATATATAAATTTTAATTTGGTCTCTGCTTCATATCATAGTGCACTGAAGGCTTTCAAAGTAATTTTTAGAAGCTGGATTTTAGGTGTATGTCATGAAATTAGGAAATGCCACAGGCAAGAATAATTGGAGCTATTAGCAAAGATAACAATAAAAAATTAGAACATCAAAAATGCCATAGTAAAAAGCTTATGTAGAATTGCTACAGATTAAGGCACTATTGAATAATATTGCTGTTAAAGAAGCCAATTATTTTTATAGACCAAATAAATTTTTCTATGATAATTCATATAAAACTGGTAAATGGTTAACTGCCTTAATAAAAGGGGAAGAGAAATCTCAACATAACAGCAATTTATACAAAACAAGGGGTGATAATGAAAAAGAAGAATTAGGTACATGATATCTCCAGGGCACGTTATGAGACTACATAAATCTGAAACTTCTGAAGATGATATCCAAAATTAGGGACTGAAAATGAAGAAATTAAATGTTATCTATATTTCCCTTAACACAGGAAAAAAGAGGTTGGCTATGATCCAAAAGACACTGGGAACAGTTAGACCTCAGTGACACTAGGCAAAGATGGCTGTCCATAGGATTTTTTTAATGCTGTCTTTGAAGTACTTGTGGTTCTTCACACCACAGATCTTCTAATTTTCTTTTGAATGAAGCTAAATAGCCTCTATCACGTTACTGAAATAATTCCTATTTTGAACAGAAAACAAGGTTTTTGGGATTGTTCAGCTGTAAGCCTTTTTTTTTCTCATTTGTGACAATATCAAAATGTTTAGTCAGTAGAAAAAGAAAGGTACTAAGAAAATACTCATGAAGAGCTGATGGCTTAAAAAAAAAGACTCCTATCACAGAACACTAATAGGGTATTTAACATTAGCACTATTTCTGCCCAAAATATTTTCTTCTCCCCTAACTGGCAGCTGCAGTAGCTGCTGAAAGACTGTATGACCAGCAAAATTGGCAACAGTATATAGATTTGTTTGAAGAGTCTCTTGAAAAGGCAGTTCTTGAGACCAAAACCTCATTTTGAATTGAGTCTTCAAACTCAACCTTTGTTTCAAAGAAATATTTATCAGATGGGATAGCCTCCTCACAAAGAATTTGTCCTTATTTATGAGTAAAACCACCTTGGCTGAATTTAATTGCCAATCCTACAGTGACCTCAGTAAGTGAAGATGCAGTTTTATTCATGTCTTCTTTGCCTGATACCACAGGCAAGGATGGGTTGGTCCTACAAAAACTAACCGCATTTGGTTATTTTCATATTGTTCTGACTCTATCTGTTTAGTTAGAAAGAACAGACTTGGTGAATAAGTTGTTTGTTCACCTATCATTTACTATTCAGAAACAGTGACATTGCAGAAATACCAGTGTTCAGGTGCCTTCCTTTTAAGTCACCTATCTCTCACTTAGGCTACTTCAAAAATTTTTGTTTCATCTCGTATGACAAGAACAGGACATTTGTTCTCTGTGTGACTCTTGATCTCATACACAACTCAGTCCAATTGACCCATGTTCTTCTGCTTATGATGAAACTGATAGGCAAGGAGAATCAAGCACATTGTATGAATTTAAAACCTTTGAGTTCTTTCTTTTTCTTTCTATTTTCCTTGAAAAGACCTTGTGCCTGGGGAAGTCAAAAGAAATAGTGTTCAAGATTAGGATAGGAACACACATTGTCTGGAGATGGGCTGTAACTAAAAGGGCTATATTTATACTTGTCTAGCTAAAAAAAGTACTTTGTGTTAACTATCTGATGTTGATTGCTAATGTTACAGATGGATATTTGTATGTTTTGCAAGAGAAACTGAACGCCCTTTCTAAGGTTTTTGTTTTGGTTTTTGGTTTTTGGGTTTTTTTTTTTGTGTAGACTTGGTAAAGATAGGGAAAGAGATTACAGAAGGTCATAGAAGACATTACCAGTTCTTTATCCAGGCCTCAATCCCTCCTGAAGAAAGCCTGCCCGTCAATGGGAGAATGGCTTATGGTTTCCAACTCTTGCAGCAGGGATAGATGCATCTCATTGGACAGTTGGCACAATAGTAGATACCCTCAAGATTTATGATAATTTAGCATCATGGGGACTCTACTAACTGCTGGAAGGACTGCAGTTGGAATTATTTGATTTCAATAACAGTTGCAGACAAGGCCAGTGTGCTGTTTTATTTCTGCCTCATCCAGCATAGTGTCAGCAATGCAGGATCAGGCCCTTCAAACTTGCCCTCTAACTGCTAATGAAACTCAATGCAGAAATCTTGAGTTTGAAGTCAGTTTTTAACTAAGGGCGCAAGACAATTTTTCTTACTGAGAGACATTTTAAAAACCTTTAATGGCTTGACTTCTTGTGATCTCAAGAAAATTTTCATTTTAAATGGTTTCAATGAAAAAGTGCATTCAGAAAGGAATAACAGAGAAAAAATAAACTTGTCTTCTTCATCCTTTTATAAAAAAAAATCAAACATATTAGATTTTTTTTTTGAGAAAACCATGTGTGTATGTGCTCAGGGGATATGTTTCATTTACCTGGGCACCTTTTTATAGTACAAATTTATGATCCATAAAATTTGGAAGATTTTGTGATGACGAGAAAGTGACTGACAATGTTACATGAATCAAGAGACTTTCTACCTGAAGACTGAGAAAAGAATGAGCTTTTTCTACCAAGACTACACACACCAACATTTTTTCATGAAAGAATTCTGTCATACTGAAGTATGAGGAATCAACATCAACCTGGGATTTTGGACAGAGAGAAGGAAGGAAAAGAATTAAAGGAGCGACAAAGCATGCCATTTGAAAGAGAAGTTGTCCTTCGTTTGCCTAGCTGATTTCCGATTTTAGAGGACAAAAGGGTAGTTAAAAGCTGTTTTCCTTTTCTCAATACCTGATGAGACTAAAGATAAAATTGGAGGACTGGTTTAGGTTTGTTCTCAGCATTATTGATGAAAACTGATGCCTTTTCCTGGTCTTAGGAAATAAAGGCTCAGACACAGTGAAAGGGTTGGGGGTTGTTTACCTCGGTATTTTAATAGGATCTCGTTCGATGGCTTCTGCCGTCCAGGTAGAACACGCCGCAAAAAGCCCCTTCCCCCCAATTCAGTATACAATTAAAGACTCTACACATTAGCATATCTACCAGGAGGGCCCAATAAGGGGCCTGGGTGGGCTAACTTCTACTTTACAAAATCTATTCTACTATGAGACCTTGAGGGCTCACAAAAACAGGATGTTTGGTCTCTAGCTCTACGTGGCTTCAGGGGTGTTTAGTCTACCGGCCTCCTAAACACCATGAAACCAGGCTAAACTATCACCTAAAGCATCACAAGTATGCATGCTAATACTTGTGAATATAGGGAACAGGGTACGACATATTCAGGAGAAAAAGCAGAAAAAATCCCTCAGGCATCAAAACCATAGCTTAAAAAACCCTTAAGATGAAATATACCATTGCTAAAGTTTCAGCATTCTCCTTGTTCAGAGATGATTCTAGATACCAAGTGTTCCCATGTCTGAAATTGCAGAGAACTCCTAGCAAATTCATAGATCATTCATTTTCCTAAAAAAAACAGAAGCTGTCTTTCCTTTTCTGTTATTCACTGATGATCTCTGCAAGTCCTCAGACAATCACCCTTGTAAACAGTGGAAAAAAAAGAAACAACAAAAAATTAATTGTGTTTAGATTTCTAGATCTTGAAGAGGTTGTATCAGATACATATATATCAGATTTGGGAAAAGATACATTTTAATTCACTACTTGAAAATTATTATCATTTAAAGCCAAGACAAAAAGGAGTACAACCAGGTTTATATTCTCCAGTTTATTCCATCTTTTTGTCCTGCCCCCAACATGTGTAGATAAGTGCTGTTAAGATTTTCTGTGTAGTTTCTCTCCTGCAGAAACTTACCATCACTTACACCCCTACCTAAGAACAACAGGAAATATAAAAAGCTGTTCAAAAAGAGGAGAAATATAGAGATGAATAATGGTAATTGTTTTTAGTTGCCTTCATATTGGCAAGGTGAATTTTTTTGACTGTCTTCTCTGGGTCACTTGAACACTACAAATGTTTACTCAGAGAGGAATAGGGCCAGTTGCCTCAGTTCACTCTGAGGGAAAAGAAGAATTACAGAGAGGACAGAAATAAGACAATCTTCCCCTGGTAGCACTGCATAAAGTGTTCTAGAGGAAACAGTTGCTTCATCCCTTCCCAATCTCTCACTGGTTATTACACTGAAATGCACCCCAGACAATCACTATCATAATGAGGTTAACGGATATGATAAAATTCAGCAGAAGCATTCTTTGTTTTTGATTGACTTTGTAGCTGTGAACTCCTAAATTCATCCTTCCCACACTCTACTCTGTGATTGACAAATATTTTTTAGGACCAATCTGAATATTCATTGACACATTTAAAGCTTTAGTGAAATCCTTGAATAAAAATTGTGGCAATAAAAAGTAATATTATTTTGAAAACACCTCAGAGAGGGAGTTCCGTCTTTTTCTAGGACACCCCTCTGGTGAAGAAGCATGCTGCTACATCAGATCACCAGAGAAGAAGAAAATGTGCTCGAGCACAGAGGATCCTGTGTACATTTTGCAGAGCTAGAGGGCAATTACACTACTGTTTTTTGGCCCACACAAACACTGTATCAGGAAAAACCCAAAATTTAGACCACCTTTGCAGTGCTATAAGAAGGTTAAAAGGGTGCCATAAACAATTTGTACTATTCGGTGTATGATATTTCACTCATTTCACATTGTCAGTGTCCCTTTTAAGAGCCATAAAAATCTTAACAGTTGCGCTGCTGTAAGGCTTGCACTTAATTGTTGCAAAAAAACAAGTGGGAGTCAGTGTAATGAAAGAGGTGCTCCTGCCCTCAAACTCCTTCAGGCACTAAATTAGAGTTCTCCAAAATAGGACATGGATTAGAACTACCTTTTCTACTTACCAGGGGAGCAATAATTTCCAGCATAAACAAAAGGTGCATTTTTTCACCTGTCCATGGGGATATTCTTTTATTAAATAAATTCTAGAAATACAAAGATCAAAGTGAAACTGAACACTCTCTTTTACCTTTTATTTTTTCTGTAACCTTCCTCCTAACTTCCACCTATACTGTACCAGCACACAAGCAACAGCTTCACAGTCCATTATTCTCATCAACACAAGATGAGGGAATCTTCTGCATCAAGAACTGAAGAGCTGGGAACATGCTTAATTATGTTCTAGGCTAGTGAAAGGACAGTATAAAATAATTATCAGCACACCACATTACTGTTTAAGAACAACAGCTTTAAGCTTTGGGGTTAATTTTACAAAAAGATATTACAAAGTTATATGTGGGAAGGGACTGAGGAAAAAAGCTGCAGAGAAAGAAAAATTACTGAAGCACTTGGTCAGCAGAACAAGAATAAAAAAGCTGACTGAGGTAAAGTTATTCAGGCTTTCAATTTTTGGACAGCTTTTGGACATCAGGTAGGCATTCTACTGATTCTCAACCACCCATTCAGCCTTCAGTGCAGTTTCCTTTCTCCTGCATCTTCTTGCTTTGCTTCTTTCTCCAATTCCCTAGGTTCAGCCCCTTCCCTTTAACAAGCGTCAGCAGCTGGAGAGGAGACCAGTCCCACCACAGAGGAAGGCTGTGCTCAGAGAGGGCCGTGAAGCTCTGCAGGGAGTGGGGGCGGAAGGAGACATCTACCAGAACCTGCACATGGTCCCTGTACTTTCAAACTGCTTTGCAGTATTTTCAAATAAATGGGCAAAGGAGACAATTCTTAAAAACTGCCCTTTGAGTGAGCATCATTGAGGACAATATGCACAGAGGACATATTACTATAAGGTAAAGTTTCTTTTAATCATAGGCAATTTTTTATTCTATGGACATGTGGCTGTGACAGCATCATGCATGTGTATCTTACCAGGGTGGGAAAGCAGTCAAGTTGCAGGTATTTTCATTAGGGTAAAGTAAAATAATATTAGCCTCATAGCAAGTTTCAAGTTTTAAATATCAAAATTGAATTGCACAACTTGAATACAAAAAGACTAACCTTTTTCAACAATATTTTTATTTAAAGAATTGTCACTTTCTGCAGAGGAACAGATTTTGCTTAAATTAAAAAAAAATCAAACAAATTTTTTCCCAAACTTATCATTTCTAAGTAAAGATAGGACCATCTGCCCACTTACACCAGCTGGGTGTCTGGCCATGAATGTCTGATATTTCATGCCAAATCGAGTAGTTATCAATGGTTTATTATTTATTTATTTATTTGCCTACTTACTAAAAAAATTCTATCCACACTCAGTTAATTTGCATAGCTGCAATTCCACATTTTCCCCCTCATTTAATTTTTAATGCACCTGAAGAATACGGTTGCTGTGCTGACCCCCAATTCAAAGTCCAATGAAGTCTCGCCACTTCCTGTGGAACTCTAAACAAATACTAACCTGGGAATTGGACTGCAGTTTTCAAATGAACACAAATGTTAATTTATCAAAATAATAATATCAACTGCGATTTGAGTGTTTTATTTACATATCATATGTAAGTGGCTAATCAGAAGTACTAGCTTATTATTAAATACAAATGGTTTCTTATTTACATAAATAAGGCTTGTCTTACTTCTTTTGCCAGCTTTGGGTTCCCTGCTAGCCATCACAGACTGTATTGGCAGCCATAGTACCTTCACCGGTCTTGCCAATTTAAGTGGAAATAAATCTGATCTTTATTTTTAAATCACAATTTACTATTGCCGAAATACACAAAACTGATCTCAAAACTTGGTTTTTATTCTGATTTTTTTCTCAGACCAGCCTTTCCCACACAGCTTGGAGTTTCATGGCTTAGTTCCATTGCCATGTTCACAGACTTGATCTCATTGCTGCTGTTCCTCAGCACACTGGTGGTACAGAGTCAATGGAATTGTAAAAATTGAAGATTTCATCCCTTGCTGATGCAGAATTGTTATTTATATAGATTGGGGTCTACTTTAATTTTGACTCATTTGGGGACTTTATTCAATACACCAAGGGTTTGCTTAAACAGGGACACTCAGGAAAGTTAATCCAAAGTAATTAAAACAGTGAATTTAAAGTGGATTAGTTAAACCACATTAAACCCCAGTGTGGACTGGGGTTTAATGTGGTTTAACTAATCCACTTTAAATTCATACCTTTAGTTAATTTGGATTAATTTTCCTGAGTGTCTCTGTTTAGACAAGCCCTAAAGCCCCAATCCTGTAAACAATTTATGCACACAAGTATTTGTATGTGATGCACTTAATTAGCCTTGATTCAAGAAAGCACTTAAGCTTTGCTGAAATCAATGGAACTTAAGTGTTACTGGATGGTTTTGCCTGAATTGGGACCAAAGGCACCACATGCAAAAACGTTGCCATGGTCACTTATATTCACAGGAATCATGGTTTATTTTTGGATATTCTTAGAAAGAACTTTTTCTGATATCCAGTTTATTTTCTTTTTGGCCTTCTCCATTAAATCAGTGTACAGCCTTGCTCTCCTCCATCCAGTTTCTCCATCTCTCTGTGCACTGGCCCAACAGCTACCACATTATGCTGATACAACTCTGTGCTGGTACACTGTGTTAGAAGACCACCTTGGTTTCTTGACATGATTCAGAGGAAGTCTCACACGTGGCAAATTTTAATTGAGCTAGTCTGGAGTACATGATTCATTGTATTCTTTGCAACAGTAATTCATCAGTCTTTATTGCTCTTGTTCACTCCTTTTTCCTTGATTTCTTTATACTTTTTCAGAACACGTTAAGTCATGCCTCTTTGTCAAACTTACACAATACATTTCATCATGTTTGACATAACTGTCAGTATGTCAAGCTATGCATTTTACTGAGAAAGCACGAGATGTTTGGTTCTTTACTGGAAGAAGACACACTATGTTGTCTTAGGTATTTGGGAAGTGTAATTAATAATAGGAGAATTATACTGAATTGTATCACCTGACATACAGGTTCACAAAGAGCTTACCTAAGCTCCACTGAAGCTAAGGATTTTAAAATTATTTAAGACACATTTAAGTTATGGTGTAAATGTCTATGGCCAAATCTTATTATAATTCAGAGAAAAAATGAGGTTACTTTTTTGCACAAGAAGGTTCAGGTGGAGAATGAAAAGGACAAAACAAAACTTGTAACTAATTATTCTCCTTATGATTGGTAAATATTTTAAATAATCTCAAAAACAGAACATGAGTGATTAAATTAATAGTTACAATGGAAACTGCAAGCTGACAATGGCGTCAAACAGATCCTACTGTTTACATGCCTCTACTTGTGACTCTGCAGTAGGATGTATTGTGAACATAAACTAAGTAGATTGACCTCAACTCTTCATAATCTTGAAAATACAGAAATTAGTAATATTTGGAATTTATTTTTCTCTTTATTGGTGCATAAGTAGAAGGGATTAATTTCCTTACAATGTTTTAATTTAGGGGTGGAACCTCCATTCTTGCTTAAAATGGCATTCTAAGTGTTATGATTAGCCTAACAATTGATTGCCAATGAAACAAGAATAACTACTTTTGGCAGATTCTACTGTTGTTTTTCCTGCTGGGTTTTGTTCCAGCTTTTATTTTCCATGGGAAAATTTTCATATTGAGAATACTGAGAGGGCCAAATCTTTTAAGGCATCCCATAAGCACACACACAATTAGATATCCTATGCTCATATAATTACTCCAGTAGTTATTCAGACAACTCGCAATTGCCTGACTCGAGGACACAGTGGGAATACGTGCCAAAGGCAGGTGCACACTTCCCCCTTTTTAAACAGTAGCACAAATCTGCAGGCTTATAAAGGTCTTGTATTTCACTTGGCTGTGCACTGCAATTGTGAAAAATCATTGTTAATACATTATATACATTATACATTTATACATTGTTTATACAAATTTTACCTAGTGAGCCCCATCTACACACTCATATCTTCAACACATAATTCATATTGCCATTTCATCTCCCAAACACATGCTACTTTTGCCTATGTTCTTATCCAAAATGCACTATATTGCAAAAGCAGAAAATAAGGACTTCCATTTATTTATAGTGGACAGGCCACTATGATATATACAGACTGACTGTAGATGGCTGTATTATTTCAAAGTCAAATGCTATGCCCTGTGCCAAACAAAATTGTATTTTCATCACTGAGCTGTTCAAGGTATTCAAAACATGGCATTACTAGAAAAAAATTATATGCTTGACTGCTGGGCTTTTTTAATATCAAGATCGGATCTAACACAAAACAGATATAAGGAGAGACAAACAGAAAATCTTTATTGCAAACAGAAAATGAAACTATGTGTTTGAAATTAATGGATATATGGACATGCAAAGAAATTCTCATATCTTCATTTGTTTTTTGTCCTGAGCTTTTTAATTTTAAATCTACCAACAATTTAACTTTAAATGGCTCTTTCCACTTTAAACAACCTGATGTTGCAAAAAATGTAAATGTATGGCTGTAAAACACTATCATCAGCAGGCCGGAACCTGCTTTGGTCTCTCTTTTCTTAATCAAACATCTGGGAATCAAAAACATCTGTAGACTGACATGGAGTTAAGATTTCCTCTCTAAGTATCTTTGGCAAAACCACATAGATAGACTGATTATCTTGCCCTGAAATCACCCAAAAAGCAAAAAAGTTCCTTTCTGGGAATCAAGGGAATTAAGGAAATTATAAGAAATGTCTTCAGAGATTAGATACCATACATTCATCATGCAATTGTTATTAAACTTAAAAGTTGTATTCCCTTTTCATTTCTCGGTGTACCGATTTCTTCCTATGTCACCTTGAAGCATGTTCTAATAGCCAAACGTGCCAGTTTTAGGCTTGTTTTTCCAAGACTCTGGTTCAAATAATATTTCTGCTTCAGCTACCATCTATAATGTGGTATGTCTCTAGTTTCCCCTTTGTCTTGTACTGGAGTTTCCAGAGAAAAGCCTGGATACCTAGTGCATCACCACATATGATGAGAAACTCTAAAACGGTGACAAGGAGTGACCTAAGCCGCAAGGCACTTCATGACACCTTCAAACTCCTGCATAAATACACCCCTTGTAGGCTGTTTTTGCAAGAAAAATGGATTCTTCAAATACTTGGGGCTCCTCTGCTCCCACTGCTTCATTATTTTTAGTGAAGGGCCGATGGCAAGCAAACGGCAGGTTTACCGGATTTTCCAAAACTTAAGTAAGTGATCTTTTTGACTGCTCTCAATCGCATGCCGGCGATGCAGTGTGTTTGGGCAGCGACGCGTCTGTCCCGGTGAGCTGCTGCCGGGCTGCAGGGCCGGGCTCAGTGACCCCACTGCTGGGCAGCACCCACCTCCGGCCGCCCACAGCTCCACCCGGGCACTCCACTCCTTCCACCAGGACCTTTCCCAAGCGGTCCGAACCCGGCCAGCCGCTCCCAAGGAGCGATGTTACGAAAGTACTTTAAATTACCTTTAAAGCCCCTTCCCCCACCCCTCACCACGCACTGCGTGACTGGTAACTACACTCTACGCACGCTTTTATGTAAATACAAACAAATCGGGCTTCTTCAAGAGGCCGAAAGGCCCCGAAAAGACGCAAACCCTCCCGATTTCAAACAACCCCGACGCCCTTCTGCTGCTGCGCAGCGCGGGCGGCGAGAAGCGGGCGCCGGCCAAGTCGCGAGTGCAGCCGCATGCCCGCCCTTCCCCTTGCCCCAGCGCCCCGCAGCCCCGGCGGGCACGGGCAGCCGGGAGCGGGCACCGGGAGCATGGAGCAGGCACAGGGAGCAGGCGCCGGGCGGCCGCGGGCTGGGGCGCCTGCGCGGCGGGAGCGGGGCGGTGCCACCGCGCGTCCCCGCGGGCGGGCAGGGAGCCCTTCCCCTTCCCTCGCCTTGCCTTGCCTTCCCCGAGCCTCCCCCACCGCCTCCCCCTGCCCCGCGTCCCTCGCAGGGCGTCGGGCCGGCACGGGGGTCTGTGTGCCGCGCCGAGCCGAGCCGCAGGGAGGGAGGGAGGGAAGGGAGGAAGGAGGGAGGCGGGGAGGGAGAGAGAGAGAGAGGCTGAGCCAGATCTTCATGCCACTGCAGGCAGCAGCAGCAGCAGGTAAAACCAACCCTAGAGCATCTGCTCCCCTTCACCCGCTTGCCCCCCTCCCCGCCGGCCGTCCCGCAGCCGCAGTGCGCCGCCCTTCGCCCCGGACCCCGCCGAGCCCCTTCCCCGGCCGTCAGTGGCGGCAGCGGGGCCGGGGGGGCGGCGAGGCCTGCGCGCCCCGCGCCGCCGCCGCTCCTCGGCCTCTCCCGCCCTCCTCCCGCGGGGTCCCGCCGGGAGCGGGGCCGGCCCGGGGCGTGCCGAGGGCAGGTGCTCCCCGACAGGGAGCTGAGCAGCCAGAGCCTCGCTGCCGGGAGGTGAGAGCAGGGAGGGAGGAGGAGGCAGATTTGTCACAAGGTTTCCCCCTCTGGGTTGGTTTGTTGGCTTTTTCTTTTTTTTTTTTTTTTTAATTGTTGTTGGTGATTCCGATGGCTGAAGAGGGAAGTTGAAGGTCTTCATGGCTATTTTTTTTTTTTTTTCTCTCCAGGCCTTCAAAAAAGAATTTTTAGAAGCATCTTGCCTTCCCTCCAGTTTTCCTGTCCCAGAGCCTCTCTACCTCCCTGTTCTCACCTACCTGACTCAGTCTGTGCTAGCTGTCCATTGCCATCAGTGGTAGATGTTTAACCATCACACATGTTTTTCTTTGAGATACAGCAGTTCAAGTGGTGTACAAATTTGCATTTCTGTGTGAGGGCTGCAATTAACACATTTTAGCTGTTTGAGAGTTTCATACAGTGAGATTGCTGTACTGTACCCATCAGTAGTTCAGTTCAGCTATGTGCCCTGTGGTATTACTCATCCTGGAGGCTTTATGGTTTGCTTTTAAGAAACAGTTGTTCCATCATGCTGGCATAGCATTGCTTTGGTGGTATACTCATGAAAGAGGTATACATGTTAAAGAATCACATACAAAATGTACTGGGATGGCACTTGGGAGAAAAGAATACACTTCTAGCTCTGCAACTCAGCTCCACAGTGTCCATTCTCTACTTGACTCTCAGTATCCTGGTTACCTTCCCTTACAAAGGTCAGAAACTTGGTTAAAAAGCACCACATAAGTCTCTTTTCAGACTAAAGAAACTTCATTAAAGTTGTTACTTGTCAGTTCTGTTACTTGTCACACATTAGTTCAGCTATTTACTGATAATACTTACTCTGTGGAAACTAAAGATTCCAAAATACATTCCAATTATATGTGGGCTGATTGTTGTTATTGAAAATATTTTTAAGAATTTGAGGTTCATGAAATATTCACTTAAATTAGTCCTAGATCCCATCTCTCTCTAAATCATCATCCACCTGTTACATTTGCAACTTTGAGATTGAAATACTGTAAGATCTGAAACTGGGCATTGAGAAAATTACATTGTTTGTGGGTGATAATGATTTCTATTTTTGACACCAGTGCTTTTTTTTCTTTTTGTTAGTGTAGTAACTGTAATTGTGAGTTAACATAATTGTGATTACCAGCTGTCAGACTTTTTTTTTTTTTTTTTAACTGACACACGTGGCCCGTGTTTGGCCTAAATGCTGTACCCATCAGAGTCATATGGATGTATATAAATAGTAGCAATTGCTGAAGCTGTTAAAATTAATACTGTGTTGAAATAAGTTCAGACTGTCAGGTAAACAAACAGAGCCTATTCCAAATAAACTGGTGAATTTCAAAACTTTTTTGTATATTTTCATACTTGAAATTGGCAACTTTGCTATTGAGTCAACAACTGGAGCTGTTTGGGCCATGAGCCTACATGGTGAGTTTCAGTGCATAGCAAAGTATGAGAACATGAGCAATTACTAGATGTGTAAGTGCATACTGGAAAGATGGTGCATTTCCGCCCTCCTAAATTTTATTATGGCTTCATAATTTAGGTACTTACAGATATGATAAACTCCTGTGAGAACTGAACATTTGAAAATGTATTAAGGGCATCTTTTTGTCACTCAGATGAAAACAAGAGGCTGTTCTCCAGCTTTTTGGATGGGAATGCAACTAAGTAAGGCTTGTACTGGTAGCTTTGTTCAACGATTATTTGATGAGATTCTTGCATGTTTTTCTTCATTTCACCTTCTTGTACATCTGAGAAAAGCAAAAACTGTTTACAGTTTTTCTGTTTAAGCTGCAATATTAGCAAAGCTCACTTGCCACACAAAATTGGTTCAGAGGTTTTCTGAAAGTACTTTGCTACCTGTGAGAGGGCACTTACCTTTGAGAAATTTAAGTGAAAACATCCACATTTTTCCTTCTTTACATAACCATGTTGGCTTTACTTGAACACTATGCTTTTCTCTTTTGTTTGCATTTGAATCTTTTAGATTTTGTTACCTTGTACTGATGTGCAAGAAAAATGTGATTTGGTGGAAATGTGTTATACATTCTCTGCCTGCCTATAATTTATGCTAATGTAGAGATCATCTTTGCTGTCTCCAGGTTGTTGTTGCTATTACAACTTCATTTTTCAGTGGGGAAGGGCTGTGCAAAGTACTGGTTTACACTTTGCCCTGAAAGGAATTCTGTTGATGAAGTCTTAGAAAGTTTACTTTGTGCTCCATCCTTAGGAGTTTTATCTTAAACTGTTAGGTATGCTGCTGTAATTGACAACAGCTGTTGCTGAGAATTGTGGAGAGTAGACAGTTTCTAAGATAATCAGTTCCTAGTCCATTGGAGGCTTTGTTGATTAGCACGTGTAAGAGCATTTTGGATCAGGAGCCAGTGATGTCTGCTGAGTGCAAATGTGGTATGTTATCTAAACTGTTTGACTTAGGCTCTACACTGCTCTGAAGGAAATAAGCTGTAGGTTTTGTGTGCTTTTTCTTCTGGCCCAGGAAAGGGCCCAGAGCAGTTCAATCTGTATTCTGTAAAAGCACACATCTTTGGCTATGCTGTGCTTTCAGAGGAGGAGGAGGAGGAGGACAGTTAAACATGATAGAAGGAGTTGCTTGCCTGTGTTTGGTTATTAGGTTTGTGAGGCTTGAACTCTGGTTTTGACCTCCAAAAGGCATAGCTGGTACCATTTCCAGTTTTTAGGAAGGTTGTTACGTGGTCTGTGTTTTACTTAAGAATCTTTCTATCACTTACCCAAGTGACATTATTTTTCTATGTTGCAACTTCCATGATCAACTACTTTCACAAAAAGGACTTGCAAATGGTATAGTTTGAGAGCTTCCATTATAATCTACTAATTCCTGCTCATGGAATAGAAAAAAGCATGGTTTCTCTGAATCTTACGTGAATCCGTGTGTGACAGTCCTCGAGGAGAAACAGTTGACCATATTGGTACTGTGACAGCAAGAGCTAAGCTAGAGCAGTTGGTCAAACTACATCCGGACCTTGGAGATGAACACTGAACATGTACCATTTATTTTGGATAGAAGTTGATGAGTTACCAAACAGAATAGAAATGAGTATTCTGCCTCTTTTAATGGTTAGATGTAGATTTCTCAAAAGCACTGACTTGTAACATGACCTGAAGTCTCTTTGGAAATGGTTTGAAAATACTAGGAATGATCAGGTGTCACTGATACTGAACTGAATTCAACAGAAATGAGACAGTACCATGGTGTTCTATTTAAAAACCCCCAACATTATCCTTCTGTACTATTTAATTTGGAGGGCTTTTTGTTCTGTTAATGGGCTGGCAAATTGTTATTTTAGGTTTATTAAAGACCATTAGTACCATGCTACTAATTAATCTGGTTGTGTATGTGAAAAGTTCATGTGCTTTCTGAAGTTGACTTGCATTAAGTACTGCATCTATCTTAATACATGAACATTTCACCTTAAACGTATTATAGCATCAGTTTTTGTCTCAATGAATTTGATTTCTGAACTTCTGGTTGGCTAAGCTTTTTTTCTTTTTTTTTTTTTTTTTTTTAAAGTGTATCAAGACATTGAGAATCTACCATTTACTTTTCTGGATGACTTGTTTCAGTGATTCATCTTTGCCACTATTTAAAAATAAGGCATGCAATTATTGTTTGAATACATTTGAATGCATCTGTCTTTCCTTAGTTCTTGTTGTCTCATCTGAATTCTCCATCATATCAGACTGCCTTAAACTTGATTTGTCCCTTTGACACTGTGTTTTCACTCCTCTGCATGGCGGCAGTTCCTAGCTTTTAAAGACACAGATTTTAAAATACATAGTTTTAAAAGAGCATCAGCAGATCAAAGATTTGCCGGGCTGACTACTGTAGGACTCTGAGATGCGTTTAACAAGTATGCTGATTTAAAATGTTTTTCTCACAATGTTTTTTAACATCTGATCTGGAACATCTGCTTAACAAATGAGTTGGAAAGAAAATCAATATAATGTGGTACGATTATACCATTTTGAATCTTTCCAACTATAGAATGAAAGTATTTATTGACTATTTTTGATCTGTCCTTACAATTTTTAACACTTGTGCCACCCACCTCTGTCTAGTTATGGGCCTGTTGTTGTTGAGGTGGTGTTTGTTACTAACACCCTTGGTGGTGTCATGGGTGGATGTTTTGAGTCTCTCACTTTCTACACTCTGCAACAGTAGTTTATATTGATGGTGATCCAGCCTCCCCTGTTCTAAGTTGTTGATTGTGCTTATTTTTTTCTTTTTAAAAATAAAAAAAAATCAGGTTTTGGGAAACTAGGCTGAGCTGTAGCCAAAACTGTACAAAATTCATCATTTTCCTAGCTGCTGAATTGCCTGACCAAAGATAAAAACTATTAGGGAAGTTTCTGTTTTCATGTTTTTCTGTCTAAGATTTTTCTTCCCAATTAATTTTGTTCATAGCAGTTTTTAGCTTCTGAAAGTTTGAAAACTCAGGAATATGAGCATCAATGTACCTTGTATGTTTATATAAAAGTAATATCTATCTGGCTATGTAAATTGATCATGATCAGTAATTCTTAGGCTATGCCAACTGTCTACTCCAGTGACTTGCTCATTGTAGGTATTAAAATGGAATAGGTGATAATTTCTCTGGTTATGGTGAATGCTGTTAGAAAACTGTTGCTAATAAGTTTTTGAAAATGGATGATTTTATTGTTGACAGCTTAAGATCCTGAGATATTGGGGTTTAGTATCAAAGACTTCAGTTTGACCATTTTCTTTCAGTACATTAAAAAAAGTCTTACCAAAAAATAACAGACCTCTACTGTCTATCACCACCTTCTGAGTGAGCTGTTATGTTTAACCCTTAGACCCACACACAGTCAGGATCTTTTGGTTCTGAGTTGTCAGGTAATGAATGTCTGAATGATGTTTCTTGAAACCTGGATTGTGCCTGATAATTAATGTTATTATTATGTCGCCTTTGAGTTTTACACAAGTGGGCCTTTGGGCTTTTCTTTTTCCTGTTGGGAAGAAGTATAGTTGTGTGATGCACATTGAGAATAGACTTGAATTTAGGGAAGGGATGGAAATTTTTGAAAGTTTTAAAGAATATTTCTGGAACTGTAGAAGTAAATTTTTGGCATTTAGACTTCACTGTTATGTTAGTGTAAGAATTTTATCTGGCGTCAGATGAATTGTCATCCAGGCCGTTGTTTTGTGACTGCCAAAAGCAGATGTTGTAAATGAAGTTACGAAAAACTTCCCAGTCATGGATTAACTGCCATACCTAGGAGCTGCTCAAATTCTTGTCGGTTTATAAGGGTTTACAATGCTGATCCTGAATTTTGTTAGCCATGATCATTTTCTTGTTGATAGTTAATTTTATATAGGTGGATATTTTCATTATCTGTGGTAATATGCAATTATTTTACAAATTCTACAGTGCTCTGTTTATAATCTACATTCCCAGTGTCATGCTCAGCACTCTTTCCTCAATTGTTAAAGAGTAGCTTAATGCTCAGTCATTATTTGAGCAACACTGATAATCATTTCTTATCTGCTATGCTTTGGATGTGTCAACAGGCAGTTTGATCTGCCAGCATGCAGGCCATTTAGTTATGTTTTTTAACTTCATTTATTTTACATGGTGTTGATGAAGATGGTTGTATTCTGGGTCCTGATATTTTCCATTAGCGGCGGCGGATATGGCCAGTGGCTCCTGCATCTAGTATTATGTGGATAAGCACACTCTTTCGTCAGCCTGATTTTATCATACCTGTCATTGTTCACAGTAATGCAGCATTTATATCTGGTGAAAGATCTGCCTATATTTTACTGATTGAAGTCTGACAAATTGCAGTGTTGAAAACTGTAGTTTTATTTTCTGCTCTTCCCCAACAGATTCTCTTTCAAAATTAATATTATTCTCTTTAAAAGTTACTACTTTTTTATCATCTCTGCTTTAAAAGTTTTTGTTAGTGCTCCTATTGACCTTTCTCATGTAAGTTGGACCTCTTTTCAAAGTAGATTTTCAAACCTCAGGTGGTGAGTTTCATGTTTATTTCATTATCATGCTTATATCAGTGTGTTTGCTTGCAATATAAAACTGAATAAGAGGATCCAGTGTCAAGTTGTTACTTTGATTTCTTGTACCTTGGTATTAACTAAACTTTATCTGGATTATTCACGATTAATATTTAGTAGTTTTGTAGAGCCTTTCATCTATAAATGAAAATAGCATTAATAATTTTCAGTGAGAGGAAAGTGACTTACTGAAGGCCAAACAACAACTCAAAGGGGAAGATTCAGTAAACCCAGATTTTATACTATCTCATCACTGCTAATACAGGAGTTCATTGTAAAATATTGAATAAATGCTAAAATTTAAATATGTTGGTTAAATGGGAGAAATGAAAAGTATGTTAAACATGTTAAATAGTAAGCAATGTCAAAAATGTGTGATAAGTAGAGTGAAAGAGTAGACATAATAGGGAGCCTGCTGTATCTGCTCTGAGCAAGATACAACTCTGACCTCAGCAAGTTCAGAGGAGAGCCATGAAGGTGACCCAGGGAGCTGGAGCACCTCTCCTGTGAAGACAGGCTGAGAGAGCTGAGGCTGCTCAACCTGGAGAGGAGAACACACCAGGGAGGCCATAGAACAACTTTCCAGGACCCAGAGGGGGCCTACGAGAAAGCTGGAGAGGGGTTTTTTTACAAGGGCATGTAGTGAATGGGACAAGGGGTGATGGCTTTAGATTGCAATAGGGTAGCTTTAGATTAGGTATTAGGAAGAAGTTCTCTACTACAAGGGTGGGGAGGCACTGGAACAGGTTGCCTAGAGATGTGGATGTTCCCTTCATGGACATGTTCCACATCAGGCTGGATGGGGCCCTGAGCAGCCTGGTCTAGTGAAAGGTGTCCATGCTCAGAGCAGGAGGGGTTGGAGCTAGGTGGTCTTTAAGGTCCCTTTCAACCCAAACCAATTCTGGGTTTCTGTGACACAAGGAGAATAGTACTAATGCTTATGGGATAAATGGAAGTAAACATTTAGTATAGTGCTCTTAATGTATATCTGATAAGTTACTTGATTGTGCTGGGAATGATAATGGCATTATTAATTTTTTTAGTGGGACGAGCAGCTCTCTGCTGATACTCATGTTTGTTTTGCATGTCCTGCTTCCTATAAAACTTACCTATACTTTCAGAACAGTGACTTGGGCACCTGCAGAATATACAGCCTGTTACTTTTGTTGGCACCACATACTTAATAAAAGTGGGTGCCTTGTTTGTTTTTCAGTTATTCATGTGTCAGTAGCATAGTGTTTCTCCTCCTTTGGGCCTTATGCTTAGGCCTGTAATGCTAATAAATATACACATTTTGGGGAGAAGTTAATAAATTAAAATGTGTAAATGGGCAATTCTTATATATATCTACATAGTTTGATATGGTTTTTTCAGACTAAACCTGGTTCTGCTCATGACAATACCTTTTAAATACCTTTCATTATACCCTATAACCTTTATGTACAATGTGTTGAGCAGTGTAGCCCAATGGGACAAAGACTTGAGCTCCTTTGATTTTCACTGTAGGTTCACGTTTGTACGTAAAACTTACACTGGTTTTTCCTGCCAGTTTAATTGCTTCATGAAAATATGTAGCAGATAATTTTGAAGATATTCTTTTCAAGTATGCAAAAATCTGGATACCTGTAACTTTAATTTTTGGGGCTGGGTGAAAGAACAGTGAGTGAGTTCAAGTAGAGGAAAGTGCAACAGGCAGGAAGTTGCTGACTTCCTGTAATAAGAGGAAATTCATGTCCCACTGGAAAGGTTTCTTCCAAACATGAGTGGTGTATGTTCATTGTGCATAAAACATATTTAAAGCATTCAGTCAGAAGTTGGTGCCTTGAGAAATAAAACCAAAGGAATCAAAAAACCTATCGTTTTAGATTAAAGTGTGTGCATTACAGTTAGGATTTGTTGAATTTTTTTTCAAGTGTACTTTTCAAAGGTAGCAGTCAGTGAGAATTAAATGAGGATGTTCTATGATTGAGGGTAAATTTCACCTTTTGTTTGTGAATTTACTTCACAATTTTCTGGTGAAACACATCATCGTGAAATGCCCTTCGAAATTTTATGTTGGTACTTGGTGTGTTACTTGAAGTAAGTATGTTTCAGGCAGTTCTCTTTTCAAACCGAAAAATCTGTTCCTACATCGATTAGTGAAAAAATATGTAAGGCAGTATAAATACTGTACACTTGGTCCCTTTCTCACAAGATTACCTTCTGTAGTCAGGGTCAGTTTTGCCTGGTAGAAGGCTATTTTGATTTTTGGATTTGTGCTGTAGTCCCAACTCTTATTTATTATACTTCCCATGAGTCTTCATTTTCAGATTGCTTGATTTAGGTGCAAGATGACAGTTGAGGCTCCACTGCAAGTCACGGAATTGGAGAGATTTAAGGGATAGAAGGAATGACGTATGTATAAGGCAGGATGTGCCTGCTGCATTTTCAGCTGATTGCCAGCTGCTTGTGGCCTCTTTCATACTACACATTTTTCAGAAATGTATATGGACCCAAGCAGCTGGCTGATTGCTTTTGGTTCCCACCTTTGACCACTGAAGTTGATGGCTGATTTGACACACCTTCAAGGTAGAGTGCCAAACTTCAACTTGCAGAGATGGAAAAGCTGCCTAGTCTCTTGTCTCTTGTAACTTTTATCTTGAGCCTTAAGTACGTTCTTTGGGTGAAGTGTGGGGAATTAAGTACCTGAGAAGAAATGAAAACATGTACTGGATAGATACAAGTTAATGTTAATTCTTAATAACTATAGATGATGATGATAATGATGATGTCAGACTTCTATTTGATGCAGTCATGCTGTCTTTACCCACAAATTCAGAATCAGTTTATCACAAAGTTCAGTCCTTACGAAACTGAGTGGGGAGGAGCAAAGGACAGTAGCAGCTACTGTCACTGGACATAGAGCTCCACTTTGACATTTTGCACAGCTGAGATGGATTGAGGTACACATACAGAATGAACAAGTGGCACTGTCAGCTGTTGCAAATCCTGCTGAGATGCTATGTTACTTTAATAGCACGCCTATGAAGCCTCAGTGATTGGAGAAAGTCCTGACTTGTTTTTCATTATGTTAAACATTTTGTTCTGGTCTTTAGTGATTTTTAGATACTCTGTCAAAATTCTTGTATATTAGATGCAAAATACGTTGTTCTACCTATAAGTCAATTTTCAAGTATTCAAAACTGACATATGCCAGGAATTAGAGCATTAGAACTGTAGCTGTTTCATTGCTGTTGGGGGAGACTAGATTTTTACATTAGTTTACAGTAATAGTGTATGATCAGTCATGGTTATAATTTCCACTGTGAGTAATTTTATCTGAGAAGAGGGCAAATGTGGGCTGAGTGAACATCATTTTACTACTTGTAACAGCTTACCCGGATTGGGATAAAAGTATGTTGTTAGACTCATGCTATAATTTTTGTATGTTGACTGGATTGCTTAGTTTTGTAGAGCTGCTGTAAATTATCATTTAGTCCTTAAGCATGTTAGGTACCTCCTAATACAGATAGTCAGTCTTTTGACAGTGTTTTGAATTAGCTTTTAATGATTCTTGGGGTAATCTTCCATTTTCTGTTATGTGCAAAATCTTCGAACTCGTACTGTCCTCTTCCAGAAGTAATGGATTGGCCTAGGTGAAGCCATATGAGCTTGAGAAAGAACAGTGCATGGATAGAAAGTGGATGACAAGGACTTAAACCAGTGGGTTTAAGAAGAAAACCTTCAGTATAAAGCTTATTAACAGACATTGAAAAGTCTAATAGTCTTCTTTTCCTTTTCTTTTTTAGCAAAGAGTATTTGTCTTAGATCCTTCATTCCTGTTGCATTCTACTTTGCCCTAATGATTGTAGCTGTGGACTTTCCATAGCATGAAAGAAGCTAGTATTCTTTTAAGATTCCATCTTCTGGAAACATGGAATAAAATCAAACCCAACGACACAGAAAGTGTGTCTTGAACTGGCCATTACTTTTTCTTTTTTGGTTTTTTGTACAGAGTATGTCTCAACATTTTGTTTGCCTGATTTTTGTGCATGTCAAGTTCGCCTGCTTCTGTGATTTCAAACTGTGAGGAGATCCAGCTGCAGCAGACATAATTGTAGAGTGGTGTAGTGGTTTAACCACAGTAGGCAGCTAAGCACCACATAACTGCTCGCTAGAAAAGAAATGTGGGCAAGGAAGAACAAATACACTACCGGTAAAGATACAGCAGTAGGTATTGAAGTAGATTATATTGGCTCACTGTATTTGTAGTAGTAGTGGATGACAGACTTCTACAGGGGTTTTTACTCATGTTGTCTTCCATTATTGTATAATGGTATGCAGTGACAGAGATGCAAGCAAGAAGAATAATGTAAAATTGCTGATGAGAACCTTGATTATTCAAGAGGACTGTCTTTACTGTTATTGAAAACTTTGGCAACCAGTGAAATGAGCATTTTAGAAACTGCACTGCATGGATTGACTGGGAGGCAAGTTAAATCTCATGAGTAAGTGGGGTAAATGAGAATTTTTGATGTATAGGCAGGTTGACTCTTATATGTATAGGTTTTATGCAAAACAACAAGAACAATGACAAAATTTCAGATGAGATCTGAATATACTGGAAGATGAAGAGAAGCTGATGTAGATCTCATTTGGAACCTAAGTGGTAAAAATGGTGACAGAGATGTATTTGATACTGTGAGGAAAAAGTGGTCAAGGATTTCTCATTTTTCTCAAACATTCAATTTACTTTAGAAAGAGATATATCTGTAGCAGTACATTACATTAAGCTGACACTCTTTCTGATGTGCTCAGTATAGCATCTACGGTATTTCATCTAAAAAAATACTCAAGTAGCCAGCAAGTCTCCAAATTGCTAACATGGTATTTCAACTAATGTTTCTTACTCGCCCTGACCAGACAACTCTTAAAATTATTATTCAGGTTAACTTCAGAGTACGTGAAGGTTGGGTAGCAGTTTCATTTTTTCAATGTGGAAGAATTTATCTTTCAAAGTCCTGAGTTATATTTTGCAATGATTTCATCTTTGCAATATATTCTGAACTGACAGCAATAAATTAACTGACATTTCACTTGAGACTAATTCCTGTATACAGTTAGGAATTTTGCTTGGTGAAAGGTTATGGCCATGCCAGTTTTATTCTTGTTCGTTTGCTTGGTTTTGAAGGAACTGAAACAAGTGTCAATTCCAGAATTTTGTTTTAGTAGCTAGTAGTGAGTTTGTCATGATTCATTGCTATATCTGTTTATAGCATCCACTGGATACTGTGACTTTCCATGTGGTCCCTTTTGATATAGTAACCTTTTTCCTGTAACTTGAGATACATTTCTGTAGTTTCATTAACTTAACAGAATGTTTCAAAGTATTTTTACTTTCATGTGATATTCTTTTCTGAGGCTGAGGCCTTAGAAACTGTCAATTCCTCTCAAAGTCTCTGCCACCATTGTGATACAGTGACTTGAAGTCACAGGTAAAAGATGCCAGTGAAATGAAAATGAAATGCAAGTAGACTTTCTAATTGCCCTGTACAGGTAAACGAAAAAAAAATCAAAGTGGTATCTGTCATCTTGCATAAGTGAGGGAAGGTTTCTCTTCCACGCTGGACATTTGCTTTTATATCTTCCTTTCAGAACTCTAGCTGTGCCATCCATCTTCTTCAGTGTTTCTGAAGCAAGAGCTCAAAGTTCAACACCCTGCTGTAACCTCTGTTATCTATGACAGCTGGTCACAGATCATCTGACTGCCCCAAACTCTGCTAGGCATTACTCCATCCATGGGCATGTATAAATTACACCAGTCCTTGAAAGATTAGTTATTTTATTAATACTGTGACAAAGGAAAAAAACTAAACAAACCTGCAAACTCCCCATATCCTGAGCTAACCTGGTCTCTTGAGAATTGTTTTGTGGTCTCTCAGATTGGAGAATTGTTTTGTGGTCTCTCAGATTGAAAAGGTGTGACATTGAGTTGAGTTAGCTGCTCCTTGTTAGTGATGCGTCTGCGTCTTGATGGTGGAATGGCTCTAAGTTTAGAGGGAGTGACAATGATGTGGCGAGATTAAAGCTGAATTTTTGTTTCTCTCTGCCCATTTGAACCTTAATTTGAAATGCCTTTCTGCAGAAATAGGGCAAGTTGTTGGTAACCATGACAGACTCCTCAGTGTCTGCCCCATTGTACACGTTGTGATCCCATGAAATGACGCTTGGCAGGAAATCTAAAAGGAAGCGTCTGTCACCAGGTATAAGCAAATAAACCCCTGTACTAGGTTGGAATGGATATACCTGAATTTAGTCCCAGTCTATTGACTATGTACAGTGGGAGTCTTAGACCCAACATGGCTTAGAACAATCACCTTCACTTTGTTCAGTTGGATGTCCTCTGATCATGTTCTGCCCAAAACTGAATTCTCTTTTTGCTTTGATTTTTTCATTATACACATAATTATCACACTTAAATGTTCAGTAAGGCTGGTATAAGGCCAATTGGTAATGTGTTACTGACTAAGAAAAACTTTCTTCATTCATTAGTTGAAATAGTCATACATGTTCTTACGCATATTTGACTACTCAGCTGTGGTGGATCTTACGTCAGTCAATCTGTCTTGCTTATGACAGGTCATGAAATGTGTTTCAAGTATTGCCTGTTCTCTTAATTCTCTAGGGAACTAAAAAAAAAAATGTTGTTTATTTTTTCATTTACATCTCTTTCATAAAGCTGTAGTAGGTGCTGGGAGATTTTCAATATTTAGTCAGTGTAAGAGGTTCTGTGCATACATATAAGCATTTTAGAATTCTATATCAGATATGTAAACCTTATCTATATGCATGCTATTATAAGCAAATTATCTCTTTGCTTTCGATGAATCTTGATATTAAGAAGGTGTCTGGAGCATTTAGGCCAAAAAACTGCTGCTGTTCCTAAACAGCACTGAAATGTTCATACATGGGGAAAAAAGCCAAGAATGACTGTTCTGTTCACCTCGTGGGCTTTCTTTACCTACACTGGTACTGCTGCCATAGGTCATCAGGAATTTCCTACAGTCCTGTAGGTGGACTGCATTTATTATCAGGGAGAGGTTCTTCACCCAGGGGGTGGTTGAACACTGGAACAGGCTCCCCAGGCAAGTGGTCAAGCACCAAGCCTGACAGCGTTCAGGAAGTGTTTGGACAGCACACAGTGGGATTCTTGGCATGTCCTGTGTGGGGCCAGGAGTTGGACTCAGTGATCCATGTGGGTCCCTTCCAACTCAGCTTATTCTATGGTTCTGTGATTCTAAACTAAAGTCTGCTTGTTAGGTATTGCTAGCCTCAGTGACTGATTTGTGGATAAAGACAGTGCTATGGCAGCTGGTTCTGTATTACAGCTAATGAAATGGTCCATTCTTAGATTTGAACCATGAGAGCACAACAAAGTTTTGAAATTCTCAGAAGTAAAAGTAAATTAGACCTGCATTTATTAAGAACTTTGTATCTTAGTTTTGGTTCTACATCTTGCTCACTTGATCAGGATTACAGTCAGAGAGTTGGGAATTTTTATTCAAGAAATCTCTAGTTCAGCATGTGGAATAAAGGAGGATGAATGAATAACTAGGGCTTGGAATGGTTATTGGCTGATAATTAAACACACAGCTATCTTGGTAATCCTTGAATGATGTAAGCTTCACATCATCTTGTCATGTGACTACTAGAGATGGAGCAGATTTATTTTCTTTTTAAGTTCATGTGAAATTCATATTAAGAGTATAACTCTTCTGACCCTGAAGATAATCCCTTATAATAAAAAATGTTAAATTCGCATTACATTTTCTAAGCTGATGTATTTTACATTAGTAAAAGTACAGAAGATTGGTAAATACAAGATATAAAAATTACATGGGGATTATTCCTGATTATTATCATGTGGCATGTATGGGACAAGCTCATGATCAGGCCCAGCCAGCATGGGTTTATGAAAAGGCAAGTCCTATTTCACCAACCTGATCTGTCTTTATGACAGGGGACCTGATTAGTGGATGAGGGAGAGGCTGTGGATGTTGTCTACCTAGACTTCAGGCCTTTGCCATTGTGTCCCACAGCATTCTCCTGGGGAAACTGGCTGCTTGTGGCTTGGATAAGGCAGATGCTTCACTGGGTAAAAATGGGCTGGCTGGCCAGGCCCAGAGTGTGGTGGTGAATGCAGTTGCATTCAGCTGGTGACAGATCACAGTGATGTCCCCAGAGCTCAGTACTGGGACAAGCCCTGTTTAATACCTTTATCAAGAGTGTAGATGAAGGGATGGAGTGCACCCTCAGTAAGTTTGCAGATGACACCTAGTCAGGCAGGAGTGTTGATCTGCTGCAGGGTAGGAAGCCTCTACAGAAGGATCTCGGTCAATGGACTGAGGCCAATGGACTGAGGACAGTGGCCAAATGCCAGATCCTGCCCTTGAGTCACATCAACTACAGGCTGGAGCAGAGTGGGTGGAAAGGTTCCTGGAGGAAAAAGACCTGATGGGGATGGTTGACAGCAGCTGAACATGAGCCAGGAGTGAACCCAGGTGGCCAAAAAAAGCCATTGGCATCCTGGCCTGTATCAGCAGTAGTGTGGCCAGTAGGACGAGGACAGTGATTGTCCCCCTGTACTGGGCATTGGTGAGGCTGCACCTCGAATTCTGTGTACAAGAAAGACATTGAGGTCTGGAGTAAGTCCAGAGAAGGACAGTGAAGTTGGTGAAGGGTCTGGAAAGCATGAGGAGTGGCTGAGGAAGCTGGGGTTGTTTATCCTCTAGAAAAGGAGGCTCAGGGGAGACCTTATGAAAGGAGATTGCGTGCAAGTGAGGGTTAGTCCCTTCTCCAGGTAAGAAGTGATGGGACAAGAGAAGACACCCTCAAGTTGTGCTGGGGAAAGTTTAGATTGGATATTAGGAAAAATTTCTTCACCAAAAGGTTTTTCAAGCGTTGAAATAGGCTGCCCAGGGAAATGGTTGGGTCACCGTCCCTGGACGTATTTAAAGGATGTGTGGATGTGGCACTTGAGGACATGGTAGGCTTAGCATTGTTAATGGTTGGATTTGATGGTCTTAAAAGTCTTTTCCAACCTAAAAAAATCTGTTCTGTTAAAATGAAATGGATGTTTGTAATGGCAAGCATTCTGGATAGATAGCCTATGCCATCTTTTTCTGGCAAGCATATGATGTCATGAAATTATTTTACTATATTGTGTAACATGCTGTACATCACTGAAAACAGCTTTACTGGTGGTATAGAGAATTACTTCAGTGAATTGTTTTTAACACCTTTTTCACTTCCTCACAGCATATATTCTGTTTCTATCGTTTTAGAGGAATTCTGTTGTCTTGCTCTGCTGTTCTGAAGGCATTTGTCTCTGTTACCAAAATTAATTGATCAGACAGGGGTCAGAGGAAATATCTGTTGGTTGCCTGCATGTTTTTGCTCCATGCCAAGGAGTACACTTGTTATCATTATGAATTCTTACGTAAAATGGACAATACAGTGCTGGTATGGCTAAGTGAAGTAATTCATTACTTTCCAGATGCCTACTAAGCACTTAGTTCCTGAAGTCAAATATCAGGGTCCTGAGCTTCTGGATGCTTAAGATTTGTTCCAGGAAGACAAAATTGATTTGTACTTGCAAGTCCTGAGTGACTTCACTGTTGATGTCAGTGATGGAAAGACCTGCAGCTAAACAAACTTGGACTGACCAATATAGTTATAATCAAGATAAATTTACCGGAGGTGAGAGGTGGGAGGAAGAGATTGTGCAGCAATTGGTTAAATTAAACGATTGTCTGTCCAGTGCTTCTGGCTCTGATTCTACTCATTCACTTAATTTCTGCTGTTACTCTTCTGTGGGGGTTATGATGTCTGCAGTATGTAAAAACTAGTTTCCTTTGTATGGGTTAAAATTTTACTTCAAATAAATTTATGTCTAAAATTAGAAAGTAAACATTGATGAATCTGATTTTTAATGAGTAGCAGCAGAAATCTTATAAATACACTATAAAATTACACTGGAACATCCATTGAGAGGGATTCAGAAAATGTAGACTTTTAAAAAAGTAATGGGAAGACTTATAAGATATAGATGATCATACTGCGAATCAGGAGTTCAGGAAGGATAACTAAGAATCACTTCTGAACAGTAAACACAATATTTTAAATTACCTTTATTTAAATTAAAAATGTAAAATCATGTGTCCTAAGGCTGTTAGTGTTTAAATTGAATGAATTTTTGATTCTGATCTGTGTCAGTGAAGTATTTTATCTTGAAGTCTTGTGAGTAACACTTCAATTTCCATGTGACTAATAAAATACAGATACTCTAGAGTTTAGTCAGTGAACAAACATTAATTATTGTTCAAATTTAGATAGTGAAAGAAAAATGTGGGTTAAAAGCTGGTTAAAAATTTGAGAGTATGTGTTATTAAGAAGTATTGATACTGGAATTTAGGTGACAGAAGAAAAATTGAGGTTAGTCAGGAGAACTAGTCCTGTGGTTGCTTATGGGCCTGGGTTATATACATTTGCCTTGCTATCGCTTTTTTAGTGTGATTAAAAACTTCCAGAGCTCATGACATCAAAAAATTCATTGTGTGGAAAAAACTAAAACATTCCTTATTGTTGGCTTCGGTGTTATGTTTGGCTTTGAAGAAACTGACTTGTTTTACAGTTTCAGTCAAGGATCAACACAATCATTTGAGCCTTGACTTTCTCTTCCAGGAGTCTGACAGAGCTGGCGGCATTTTTGTCTGTCAGGCTTTTGTTGTTTAAAATCAACTCTTTGACTCACTGACACTATAATGAGGAGTAAACAAGCCCTATTTCTTTGCGACAATTTGTAGTATGATTTTAGCACTGAATTTAGCAGTGCTGGTTTAACAGTTGTTAAATCATGTAGCTGTAGTAAACTTCTTTACTAGTGGTAGTAATTGAGTCGAGGAAATTAGTCGCACAGCCCCCTGTGGAGCAATATGTCTTTGGTCCTGATAGTTTTAGCCCTCCACTGCTACCTGTCTGCTTGCTTCAGAATATCATCTTCCCAGTTCTCCTCTTGCATTTAACCACTACTTTGTGGTAACAGGATTTCAAGTGTCCTGCTTGGCCTTTTGTCCTTGTGATAAATGTGTTAGATAATTGCACAACCACATGTGCTTCTGATCAACTGCATGAATGAATGTTCTAATTTATGGGGCTTAAAGATACATCACTCTAAGAATTCTACTAGTACAATTTAGAGGATGTGGTGTTGCTCAGAAGCAAAGGTTTAAATTTCATGTAATTTCTCTGATTAGAGAGTATAACAGTGATGTCCCTTAAAACCAAGTTAAGAGTCAACATTTACAAGTACTGATCCTATCTAGAAGGTATATAATTATCTGAAGCCTTCTTGATATCTGATGTTAAAAAGAGGACAGGACTTTGTGTCTTGCAAAACCTTCAATAAAAACAAATCTGAAAAGAAAAAAATATTTAATTCAAGATTCCATTGATTTTAATTTTTATTCTGTGCTCTAAACAAATAAATGTTATTTTTGCTTACTTCTCAGCAGTTGGTTGCTGTCTATTCACTGAGCAACTTATTCTTCATTGATCATATTTTCAGCAGACCTGAAAGTTGTGAGAATTAGGTAACAAGAGTTAAAGGAAAGTTATATTAGCATAAATATTTAAGGAATTTTGACTCTGGTGTTCAACATTCCATCTATGAGCTAAACTATTCTATCCATGATTTTTCAGTACTTTTGTACAGTCATTAATTAATGCTAAAATATATCACCAACAAGTGAAAGTGTGTATTCAGAATATAGAACAGGTTGCCTGCTTATTTATCTGAAAAATAATGAAGTTACCCTTCACTGGGATTTTGTTGTAAAGTTTTAGATAAGTAATCTCTTTGGGATGAGGAAAAGAAAAACCTTCTTCCAGGCATCCCAAGGTTAATACATTGAAGTTGGTCTGAAGTAAATTAACCATGTATGTTCTTTGATTTGGGGTTCTGTTAAGAATTCCATGCTGACATTAGTTTTTTCACTCAGTGAACAAAAAGGCAGGAAAAGAAAAAAATCTCAGATATTTTGAAAACACTAACTCAAGCAAACTTGCATGAGGGAATGTTGCTATTGCCGACGCTTCCATTTTTTTGACTGCTCCCTCAGTTGCTAGAGCAATTCCATTGGTCAAGGGAGACCAGGTTCAATAAAGTCCTTCTTCACCAGAGGATCATCTTGTACTTGTTACTTCTGGATTGCTGCTGGACATTTTGGGTATGACGAGCTTATTGTCTCTTATCTAATAAAGTTTCCCATTGTAGAAGTTAGAAATTCACCAAGACTGAAATGGACCTACTAATGGGTGAATATTGTAATTGTGAGAGAGAAGATTAACCTTCAACATTTCCCTGACAATGTGCATTTTTATCCAAAGTGAGGCAGAGATAAGAGAGTGCAAACGGCTGCTCTCAATCAGAGATGGGATTGGCTTCTCCCGTTTGTGTAAGTCTTGAAACCAAGTGCACCTTGGTACAAAGAGGGTACTACTTATTTTTGTCATGGAATGATAAGGTTGTTTTTGATTGCAAGCTGCCTTTGTAGATTGAATAAGGGGTACATTTCCAAACTGGTCAAACTGGAGACTAACAAAAGGTGCAGTTCATACAGTTGATTTTCTGTTCCACTGTTGTAACTATAGGAGAATGTAACTGTGTTGAGTTGAATTAGCTTTAAAAGACATCGGTACAAGTATGTTTTATTAATCATCAGTTGCTATAGATAGTGAAAGTTCTATGAGGAAAATAATAAGGGTCCTGAATTAGAGGTGGCACAATAAGAAACTTTTAATTTAGTTGGAAAATTTTATTTTGTTATTTTCAGGTCATACTAGAGCCTGAAATACTTAGTCTATAATGCCTAAAGAAAAAATAATTTCTTCCCCTGTAGAAATTAGATACATGGTTGCTATTGGAAGCACGTTATCCGCTTCCAATCTAACATTTGGAGTTCTTTTCTTCTATATTATAAGAATTTAAATTCTGTATCTCATTCCATTAATGAAGTTCTAAACCTGGCTTAAATATTTTCAACAAATAGTTAGAAAAGAAGTGAGTGTGATATTGTTACATCATGCAAAATACTAAGTTGTCTTAATGAGAGATTTAGTTAAAGGAGTGTAAACAGTGAATCTGTGCAAAATAGATCAACAGTCTCTACATAAAACAACAAAAACTAATTTTTTGGATATTCAGATTTAATTCAAATATGTCATTTAATGCAGGTATAATGACCTTGTTAAGTCAGTAGTTAATGTTTTCATAATAACATTAATTGTGTCTCTTTTCAGGTAGTTTATGTAGAATAGTATACTGCTATGTAATTTATTACCTATAGGATTGCCACTAATATTCATTATCTTAAAAATATGAAATTTTCACAGTTGTATTTTCCAATGTCCTTTGTGTTTAGATTGTCAAAAAACCAAACAAACAAAAAAAGAAGAAGAAAGAAAAAAGAAAAGGCAAAGGATTTAATTTTTCATACTTAGCACCAGTTCAGGCAACTTGTCTTCTTGAGCAATATTACCACTGATTTAAATGTTGACATTTAAATTTCTGTTGATTGAATCCTTCTTTCTCTTTATTGTTTTGTAGTATGCTGACAAAATTACAGCGTTTTTAACAATTAATCCATTTTTCCAGGTAAAACTGGCATTCATCAGCTTCTAATTCATCAGAGTATTTTAGAGGACATAGCAATGTCTGACATTGGCTTTTGTGTTTTACAGACCAGCTATTCCTACCCTTTTATATTTTAAAGTGAAGCACTGATTTTTATTTCATTAATAGCCTCTTATACTCTAAATTTAGTCTGTTTTGGGATTTGAGTTAAAAAACTGCTCCTGATCTCATCTTCGTGGATAAACCAACTACGTTACAGTGTTTGCTAACAGAGGTAGCTATTTTATTGATGAATATGGAAAAAGCGTATAGTCCAGTGCTTTGTTCCATTCCTCTAATTTATGACACCAGTAATAATAGATGATGAATGAGATATCCAAAACATTAATAAATTATCTGAAGATGTGTACTAAATCAAAGAGGAGGAGACTAAGAAATAATCTCATATAATGCCTCCAAGAAAAGTAAGCTAATTCCAGAGTCATTTATTCAGCGATATGCAAAAACCCTGAGAAATTTGTTGAAATTGAACTGCTATAGTTAGTATGAGATTAATATAACTCAGCATTTCAAATGCACTATTATAGACATTTAGATCGCCAGTTTCAGGTGGCAAGAGATGTAAAACTTACAGACTAAAATCACTCTTAAATGTTTAAGTTAAAACGTTGAGTTTAAGCATGTTTAAAATAAAACCCAGCAATTTTGCCCTACACTGATGATACTTACATCCTCTTCCCTAAATTCGTGTATCTACTAACAGGGTTGAAATTTGCAGCAGTTTTCTGCTGTGGTTTGCATTCGTTAACTTGATGATTCTGTGTGAAATAGTTACTTGTTCAAAGAGAAACTGCAGCCTTTCATTATTCTTAGCAGTGGAGTTTCTGTGTTTTGTCAGTTTGGATATCAAAAGCCGTAGTTCTCCCAGTGACACTGGGAGTCTCAAAAGGAGTCTTCATATCAGAAGAGGCAGTTGGCCACTTACGCAGTATTCATGTGCCACTTTGTTATAGAGAGGAAACATCCAAGTAGTGGGCTGGTTTTGTGCAAGCTAACTAATGCCTTTCTTATTGATTTATTTCTTATTATTAGCAAGGCCATTGAAATTCAGTCACCATGATAAAATAGAGTGACATTTAGGGAGGGCAAGTATTGGTAGAAATGAAACATCTTGGAGGTAGCGTAATGTTTTCTGTTTCACAAATTGACACTTGGAGTTTTTATGACTGTGATTTTTATCACATTTAGATAACCTATGTGTGGACTTAGATAAATTTGTCATCAAAGTGATCAATATTATCTTTTGTCCTCCTTCTGTTCCCATTTTTTGATATTTTTCCTTCCATGTCGTGCACCTTTGCTGGAGTTCATATGGCTGTACAGAGCTGATCCAGCAGATTGATAATATATTTTTTCTTTGTTGAGGTCACACAGTAAATTGCCAAGTAGTTAAATGTTTTTGGAATGAAGTTAACTAAACATCTTAAAGACTATACTTTCTACATCAAATACAATAGAAGACCCTTATCCTTGATGATTTTTGATCATATCTGATCAAATCTGATCACCTGTGGATACAGGTAACTAAGCTTACCTGCCTACTTGTATTAAATGTACCCATTTCCATGTTTATTTCTTCAGTGTGAAATAGTGCCAGAGGACACATTACTGTGCAACAGGGGTAGTATAGTAAGTGTTTTTCTATATTTCATGGATTCAGCTTCATATTTGTAACTAAGATTACTCATAGACTGTTGAATACTAAGCCACTCATGCTGTACTTATGGATTTTTTTCACTCAGTTGTCCCTGTCACAATCCCTTTAACAGTCTTAGTGATCCAAAGTGTCTGGATGGTGGTCTGCTACCCCTGAACTCATAATGTTTGTTTTAGAAGTGGACATTTTTTCGATACACTATTCTCTCATTTCCCAGATTGTGTTTTATTGGTCTTCTTTGTACGCATAACCTTAATTTAACCTTTAACCTTTAATTATTGTAATTGCAATTCTACATATAAAAGTTGTCATCAGAAAGTATTACCAATTGCTTTTTACTCTTTGTTTCCTCTCAGTTTTTAGTAAATACAATGAGTATTGTTAACCATATTCTACTTCTAATCATCAATCTTCAAGATGAGCAATTAACATACTGTTTAAAAATAGTATGTAGTTAACGGTATTTACTTTTGTTTCTACTTTAATCTAGGTTCAGGCATCTTGTGAAAATGTTTGTATAAATTCTAACTTTCATTTAAGTTCATAGAATCAAAGAATATCCTGAGTAGGAAGGGACCCACAGGGATCATCAAGTCCAACTCCCAGCCCTGCACAGGACAGCCCCAAGAGTCACACCTTGTACCTGAGAGTGTTGTCCAAATGCTTCTTGAACTCTGTCAGGCTTGGTGCTGTGACCACTTCCCTGGGGAGCTGTCCCCGTGTCCAGTCACCCTCTGGGTGAAGAACCTTTTTCAAATATCCAACCTAAACCTCCCCTGACACAACAGCAGGCCATTCCCCTGGTCAGATCAGTGCCTGCTCCTCCGCTTCCCCTCACGAGGAAGTTGTAACTGCAGTGAGGTCTCCCCTCAGTCTCCTCTGGGCTGAACAAACCAAGTGACCTCAGCCACTCTTCGCATGTCTTCCCCTTGAGACCCTGCATCCTCCTTGTGGCCCTTTGTGCTCTCTGATAGCTTTTTATCTTTCTTACACTGTGGTGTCCAAAACTGCCCCCAGTATTCAAGGTGAGGCCGCCCCAGTGCAGAGCAGAGCGGGACAATCCCCTCCCTTGCCTGGCTGGTGATGCTGTGCCTGGTGCCCCCCAGGACATGGCCCTCCTGGCTGTCAGGGCACTGATTCGTATTCAGTTCACTACTGACCAGGACCCCCAGTTCTTTTCCACGGGGCTGCTGTCCAGCCTCTCATTCCCCAGTCTGTCCATACATCTGGGGTTGTCCTGTTCCAGCTGCAGAATCCAGCATTTGCCCTTGTAAATTGTCATACAGCTGATGATTGCCAACCCTTTGATTTCCTAAGATCGTTCTGCAAGGCCTCTCTGCCATCAAAGGAGTCAACAGCTCCTCCCAATTTAGTATTGTCAGCAAACTTAGTATACCTTTGAGTCTTGCATCCAAATAATTTATGAAGACACTGAAGAGCACTGGCCTAAAATGGAGCCCTTGCAGAGCCCCACTAATGCCTGATTGGCAGCTTGGTGTAACCCCATTTACTGTGATGTGAATGAATGTGCTGTATTTATGAGTCAGAGTAGGACTTCTTTGGCTATGTCAGCCCATACAGAATGCAGTTGTCAAATTTTACTTGTTTTTCTTCATAGGTGACATGACCAGGTTTGTAATTTTTAACAGTCAATTTCAAAGAGAAGTAGGGGATACCAAGCATTTTTAGAAACTAGGAATTATTTATATTTTCTAAGTTTATTAGGTGTTTACATGTAAAATATGCGTGTAGTTTTTATTAGCGTATTTGTCTTTTATTTCCCACTGTTTTCTTCTGGCTGTTTACGTTGGAGTTTTACATATAAGTGTAGGATCTCTACTTCACCTTTCTATTTATCTTAAGGCCTGCCTTGGCTACAAAAATATGAGCCTTATGGTTAGTCTTCAAAGTGGTTAACTCATAGCACTGAATTGGAGAAAAGAAACCGGGGGCTTTCTGCACTTATATCAGTGGTGTTCAGGTGGAATTAGTGACTAGAGTGGAATGTATTTCCTCTTTCTGCAGACTTGCAGACTTTCTCATTATGTTCAGAATTAAATCAAGATCTGTTGAAGACCAAGAAGTTGTTTCTCAATAAGGAAAAGATTGAAGATAATTTATTTGACTGTATTTGTCATGTTGCCAGACTTTAGTTTAAGGAAAACAGATATTAAGTAAGCAACAGAATCCCATCATATATTCACTAACTTTCTCATTATGTTCACTGTGAAATCAAGACTTTTTGAAAATCAGAGAAGTCCATTAAAGAGTGTTTTAGGAGTTAAGGTGCTTATTCATGGTTGTGCTAATGTGACTTTGAGTTTCTTCTGTCCCTGGTTCATTACCAGAACTTGAATAAGCATTGTGTATCTGTATGAGTGCTCTAGTGTCTCTTTTTGTTGTGGAGAGTGTCTCAGAATCTCATAGTGGATAAATCTCACTTGAAATTAATTGGAGCTACCAGACAAAAAGAATAGTAGCAGAACTTGAAGTGTATGAAGCTCACCTGAATAAAAGCTGAATAGCCTCTGCACCTCATTTAGTCATTTATAAAAAATAGAAAGATTCTGCATTTTGCAGAAATTAAAATATCTATATTGGTATTAAAATATGCTGAGAAAGGGATCCAGCAGCTTGTGCTTTACCAAAATTGGTGCATGATCCTTTAGTACAACAGCAATTAAGGCCTTAAATTGGGAAAGCCCTTCTATAGAACAAGACATGATCTGGTCTTTTTGAAAGTAAGATGCAATATCCACTCTTTTATATGAAAAGACTTAAAGAACAACAACCATTGTGGAAGGTAATGATTGCACATTGTATAATCTTAGAAGATAGTCAGTTCTTCACATGGAAATGTGTGCAGTTTGTTTTTTCATATTTTATGCTTCAATAAATAGGGCGCCAAAATAAAAATTTATTTGCAAAGAATAAATTTTCAGCCATGTGAAAAAAAAGTAATCAATTCAGTTAATATATTTAGTGATGGCAACAGAAGAACCCTTTGGTCTTAAGCATATTACTTGTAAAATAAGGATCTTAAATGTAGTGTTGTACTCTGTCATATATATGACATCTGGGGGCTTATTAAAATCCAGGAGTGCATGACTAAGGTTCTTCAAAAAAGAGAAATTAACTTTTAAGTGGCAAAATGTGAATATTAAATAACTGCAAACTACTTGTTTGCCCGGTCCATTTAAGTATAAATTGTGTTTCATCAATTCTAATAAATCGACAGTGCATTGTTTAAATAAATTTTAAACACAATAAGAGTGTCTGTAATTGGAAAATTAAATTTTGCTACCAAAATTAAGATTCCTTAGTTTGGAGTACTTCCAGGTTAACATATTATTGAGAAATTCCCATTGAATACTGCAAATCAATACAATGAAGGGTTAGTTGTGAAAACTGATATAAGTTTTATTTTTTTATAAATCAAGAGGTTGGTAAAATGTACACTTTCTGTTGATCATTAGAATACAAAACTATCTGTTAAAATCAATTAACATGCATATCTGATGACTGATTGTATAAATATGGAAGTCAAATAATTGTAATCGTTAACCATGGCTTCAGGTCATATGAGTTGTCAGCTCAAAAAAACTAGAGGAGAAAGAGGTTGATTTGCATTTATTTCATGTGGCATGCTGTGCATGTGGGAATTTGGGATAAACCTTTGCTGGTAATCTGCTGGTTTTTATCTAAAAATTGACTAGGAAATGTGGGTCATAAAAGTCAAATGAGCTATGTTTTGTATTGAAAGGAGTTGATTCAGTTGTTTGGGATTTAACATTTTGCTATGTTTTAATATTTTAGAATTGATTTTTACCTTAGAGACAATTGGAAGAAGCTGGTTAAAAAGTTATTCAGAAGTACTCAAAGGTTTTACTAAGAACATACTCAAAATTATCCTATGACATTGTAGGATTGAGTTACTTTTGCAGTTTTTAGTTAGATTTATCAATATGTATCACAAACACTTTTTTACTTTTTATGATTAAAAAAGAGAAATTTAGATTTTTATGAAGTACTGTACTGTGTCACAAAATATTTCTATGTGAAGTGGAACAAACAGTAAACCTTTAATTTAATTGATCAATTATAGTAAATAGAGGGAGGAAATTGTGGCTCAAGAATGAACCTTCTGATCTTGAAAGATTTATGCATTATTTAAGTTCCTAAGTATAATAAACTATTGCAGGTTCCTTTTATTTTTTTCATTGGTAATGCAAAATATTTTGTGTATCTTTGTAACAATTCCAAGAATCTTTGAAAAGTGGGTCAGAATACAGCGTTCAGTACTTTACTTTAACTGTAATCTGGTTAAGCAGGTCTGTCCAGCCTCTCTCTTTTTCTCTGTGTTTACTCCTGAGTATTAAAAAAACCCCTAAATTTTGATATTGCATGTCAATCTGTCTAAAATTTCCCTGTTTCCTACATTCATGAGTTCCCAAAGGAAGGAAGCAGCAGTATGTGGTTTCTTTTGGTCTGATTTGTACCTTCAAACTAAGAAGCTTTCTGATAATGGCAATATCAAAAGGTGGAGAATGAAATATCTTTGTTGCTCAGTCCTTTTACTGTGAACCTGATTTATAATTTTGCCATTGTAAATACTTGAAAATTGTTCTTAGGTATGGGGTACAATCCAGTTCCTTGAATTATCATCCAAATTAACCTGAGTGGCACCAAGGGAACCTCCCTGTTGAAGCACAGCTTCCCAGACTGGACAGAGTAGAGAATACGCACAATTGCTTGATTTTTGCTGCTCTTCTCTATGAAGTACATCTGAACATCACTGCCTTCTCATGATCTGTTGTGTGAGGCACCTATACAATATTTAAGGGCTGGGGGGAAAAGGATCAGCTGGCAGAAGAGAGGAATGGAATCAAGTTCAGTTTCTGTCTTTGTCTCTTGTGTAGGGTGGAATTTGCATGTGATTGTAAGTGGGAGAAAGGTGGCAGTATCCCAGGCCATTGGCTGGTTTGTGTCCTTCTTTAAATGATTTACTTATCTTATTTGAGCAGGTAATTATGACCCTCCAGCTTAGACAGAAGTAGTTACATGAGGAGGTGAGTTCTGTAACCACAGATTAGAAGCCCGAATTAAACATAAAAGTAATTAAAAAATAAGTACATTTTAAAAGGAAGAAAAAAATTTGGGTTTAAGACATCAGTAACTGTAATTACAGTTTAGCTCTACTGTAACTCATTGGTGAGAAATCACTTTGCTATCAGAGGCTCCAAAGCTGCAGATGAATGCTCTATGACTAAATGGTTCTTCCTATAGAAGGTCTGATTCCAGAACCTCCAGAGCCATTGTATGTCCCAGTAATCCTCAAAATCTTTTAATGCGTGAAAGTATAGGCTGCTATTACAAGCACCCATTGCTTTTGAAGAGGAGCATTTGGGATATATATGATTTGTTTTGGGGGTAGATGGGATTCAGAGATGTGGTGTGGGAATGAATTGTCATTTTCAAACAGAAATCTGTACACTAAATGAGAATACCTTAATAAAAAAACCAGTCTCATTTGTCCCACTTCAGAAACATATACTGTGAGAAGAAAGTGCTTCACGTTCCTTAAAATAAAGAAGTTTTTGTACTGTTGTGTCTTGGGGCTTGCAGTGTTATTAGCTCAAAGGGGAGGTATGCTTTTTCATGATGACTATATTTAGCCAGGAGGAATAGTCCTTTTTAAAGCAAATTGAAATGAGTGTATGAGAGCGTGAAATTATCAGCAGCGCTGGTGCACATTTACATTACTTCTACATACTCTTTTGAATGACCACACAACAGAACAAGTACTTCATTTCCACTGTGTTGATTTTTCTTGACAAAACATGGCAGTCTATCCAAAGGAGGGTGTTTAGCCAAGATAAATATAAAATTTATGATTAAGCAAAGTGTTTTCTTATTATAATCCCTAAAGAGAATTTGAGACTTGTTAAATATAACGTGCCCAGGTAGTTTTAAGAGTAAATTATCCTTTATGCTTTTAAATGCTGAAATACAGCAGCACCATCAGCAATTTGAGGTATTTCTTGCAGAAACAGCACTGCATACTGACTTCCTTTGAAACAAGTAGCAAAAAACCAGTGCATGTATACAATATATTACCTCAGGTTTGATGTATTCCTTCATTTTTACAGTCCAGTACAGGGATAAAGAATCCATGTCAGTAGCATGGTTTGTAAAACTGTCTCGCTCTTTCCTGTGTGTAATATGTGTTATGAAGAAAGCAAGTAAACCTTTTTGACAGAACAGATCAAAGTGGATAACATGGTTACACTTGCAGGACATTTCTTCAACTGCTATATTTACAGAATCCCACTTTGAAGAAAGCTATGGCAACTGTCAATGTTATTCATTAAAATAAATGGAGACTGAAAATTGATTGAGGAAAAGAGTGGGTTTTGACCTTTGTGGTACCAATGTTGGCTTTGGAGTGCAGTATTCTAATTAAATTGTGAATGTACTTAGATAGTGGATATTAAATGATCTCAGTGTATTCTTTCAAGGACTGTGAACTTCCAAAATCAAGGATAACATTAGATGTCAGCCAAGTATTTTGTCCTTCTCATGGTTTGTCTTTACATCTGAATTAGTGCCAGTTTGCACAGATTGTGTGTCAGCTTAAATACAAGAAACAGGCCTCAGTCTGCTTGAACTCATTCCACCAAAGACTTCTAAAAACTTTCGGTAGTCTGCAAACTGTAATGGTTGTTTCACATTAAGTTGCTTTGTAGAATTATAAAACAGCTTTTCTTGTGCTTTCAAATAAAATGTTGTCATCTGCTAATGAATGAGATACCATCTGTAATAATTAAGGTTATTCTACTTGTTTTTCCCCTGCAGCAAAACTTCTGAAGGTTTGCAGAAGACAATAAGAGAACCACCAAGAAGGCTATTGCAGTGTTGTAAGTACCGCACCCAGGAAAAAAAAGAAATATGTGAATTAAGAATGTTGTAAAGAGATTTTCATTTTTTGGGGGAAAAATGAGCTACATAAAGGGATTACATGTAAAATACAGAGCAGGATGTATTGTAGCAATCGTGTTAATAATTTACAAGGGAAAAACTGCACTCTTGTAAAATCTAAAATTGTATCCTTGTGCAGTGTAATCAGGAATTCACCAATAGCAGTGAAAAATACTTCTCTATCCACCAAAGATTGATCTAGTTTATATACATTTGTTTATTTAAAACTATCAGAATTTAGAAAATCATTGTAGTTTTGTAGGTTTGTCATTTGTTTTAGTGACTTATTGTTTAGGTTATTTTGCAGAATTATTTATTTGCTGATTTATTTATGTATTTCATTATTTATTTATTTGATTATTTAGTAAATTATTTATCTGATGAATTATTAATACATCTTCATGACATGCTTTAAATTATTTATAACTTAATTTTGAGTTTATTGCTTTTCGACGCTGCATTGTTACTGACTAGTTTTGATTTTTTTTTTCTTGGTTCTTGAAAATTAAAGTACTAGCTCTAAGGCAAAAGTATATTCTTTGCAGAATCCATAGATGGTTTTAAATGAAGTAATTTACCATGTAGATACTATTTAGTATCTTTTTATTTATTATTGCTTAATACCACTTTTCTACTTATTTAGCTTTTGCTTCCATGATTTCATAGGTGTCTCAAGATCAAATGAGTGACCTTTAAGGGGCAAAGATAAATGTTTAAACTGTGTAGAAATTGAGTAGTTTTATTTCCCCGTAATAAGTACTCTTTAATTATTCTTCAAGTTAATGTATATTTTTCTCCCGGTAAAATGGATGTTTTTTTAAATGAGACTTTTGATTTTTGAACTAATATGTTTAACTTTTAATAAGAAAATGAAATATTCACATTAGTAACCTGTATGGAGAGTTCTTTTTCAGTGGCAAGGTTTTAAATATATGGGGGGGAATGGTGGTGTCTTTAGACACATGAAGAAGGAGATACATGTTGAGGGAAGGAAGGTGGATAATACGGGTTTTTTTTTCTCCCACGGTGTTTTTTGCATGCATAGGAATTCGTAAGCTCTTCAAATTCAACATGTCTGTGTTGTTGTATGGAAACTACTTTCAGGTTCTGTGATCACAAAGAATCATTTCTAGTGCACAACATAGTGTGAAACCTGTTTTTGTGTTCTTTTCCTCTGCCAGTCAAAAAGGTCTGAAATATCACCTTTACTCCATAGAGGCTTGAGTGAATGTAGAAAGGCAGTGCAAGGGGCCAATTTCGGGCGTTAGGTGTGAGCACCAGCTCAACAGGGTTTAAAATTGGTGCCCGGGATCAGAATTTGATTTGAAGTCAATTCTGACTCATGGGCTCTCCACGGCCACTGAGCCACCTTGTTCCTGAAGTTGCCTACTTGGCCTCAGTTCTGAGTACCTCGGGCAGTCCGAAACCACCTTGCAGGACTGACAGCCCTGTTTCAGAGCTGTAAGGAATAAGGGAAAGCAGCAGTTCCTCTGCAGAAGTGCCGTGTGCATAATGTGGCCTTTATTCTGTGTTTAGTGCTTGAAATGGATTACTATATACTTTAAAGTTTTAACACAGCATGGAAAGGCTGCATTGTACATTTCAAGTTTCAATGCTGTTGAAATACAGTAGAAATGGCCTCTGTAGACAGGTTTCACTATAGAACTTAAATTATGCATGTGTATATCCAAATTCCTTATTTTGAAATATTGAATGTATGAATATTTAATTTGTATCTTGCTTTAGTATCTTCATATGCTTGCCTTAAAGGAAGCTGTTTCCTTTGATTTATATACATGGATAAAAATGTGTGTACAGTATGTATCAATAGTTTTTCTCTCTATGGTGTTAGATGAACAGCTTTAGATAATGATAGCTACTGATTTTTATTCTGCAGCTTGCTACCATTGTATAAAACGTAAATTTGTCATATTTGTTCTATTAATCTTACTTGAATTTCAAATTCATTTGCTTTCCAGAAATATTTTCTTAATTACATGCGTTAAGAAAAGTCAAGTATGTTGCGGATCTTAATGATGCAGTATTTTTGGTCTGTGCACAGTAACAAAGCTCTGAATATTATTATTTGGGGCAGAGTTCCAATCTGAAATTTACATTTCTCCTTATTTGAATGTTTTCACTGAAGCTGAGAACTCCAAGGGAGTTCCTCAACATATCCTAGTTTATGCGATATGCTTCTCTGAAATTTAGTACACTCTTATTTCCTTTTGTAAATGAGGTCTTATTGTTGAATAAGACCTATTATAAGCAGCTACAAAGGTAAGTGCTGTCAGTGCATTCTGCCACCAGTTTCTTGAAGTATGAAACACTCCCTGAAAGACATGCTACTACTGTTACGGGATAATATAACGCAGCTTATGTGTTGGCACTGAGAGTAGCTACTTCATAATGATGACAAGTGAAAGTACAGCCAAAGGTCACATTAAACAAGAGATTTCTTTCACACCTCATCCATTTTCTGGATGTGGTATGAAAATAGCTTTGTTCCCTATACTTCAGTATTTTTAACAAGGAAGTTATCTTGAAATAATTTTTTATGCCTTGTATATTACTTTGTTCGTGTTTTAAGAGATAGACTATGGAATTCTAGCATGCTAAATTGATGCAACAAAAGTGTTTGAAATTAGCTTAAATTTTGGGTGCAGTTAGACAACACAAGTAGTATTTCATTTCACTGCATTTTTTAATTTGCAGATTTGCTTAAATATATAGCTTTAAGTTCTAGAAAAGGAATTATTGATGTGTGTTGTGGTTTAACTCAGCTGGCAACCAAGTACTTTGTAGCCCCTCACTCATTCCCCTCTCTGCCATGATGGGATGGGGAAGAGAATAAGAAGAAGGTAAAACCCATGAGATTTTGGAATAAAAGTTGAAATAAAGTAAAATATTGTACTAATAATAGCAACAAGAAGAGAGCAGAGAGGAGGAATAAAACCCAAGAAAAACAATTTAAAAGAATAGAATTGCTCACCATCTGCTGACTGACCCCCAGCTCATGTCTGTCCTTGAGCAGTGATCAGCCTCTTTTGGCCAACTCCCCCCAGTTCATATACTGGGCATGATGTTCTGTGGTGTGGAAATATCCCTTTGACCAGTTTGGATCAGCTGTTCTGGCTGTGCTTCCTCCCAGCTTTTTGTGCACCTCCACACTGGCAGAGCATGAGACACTGAAAAGTTCTTTGATTTAGACTAAGAACTGTTTAACAACAACAAAAGCATCGGTGTGTTATCCACATTATTCTCATCCTAAATCCAAAACACAGGTCTGTACCACCTTCTCAGAAAGAAAATAAACTCTATTGCAGCCAAAACCAGAGCACTGTGCAAAGTGGTATTTATATTGATGTTGCATGACCATGGGTTTATTCTTTTTTGTATCTTTTAAAAAGAAAAATACTTTTTTTTTTTTCTGAATTAAAGTCTGTTCAGAAATAGGAAAAGAGTCAACCTGGCTGTATTGACAGTTTCTTAGCTCTGCTTTAATAAGATCCTACCAGTATTGTTAAAGGATAATTTCTGCTGAAATTGTGAAGCAGGATGCTAAAATAAGGTGACATTTTAGAAAAATGATTAGTAAGTATTAGATAATGAACATGAAGCTGACTTGTTTCACAGAGAGTGTTGAACAGTTAGGAGATACTGGTTGGGAAGCCTAAATCTGGTATGTTATTGGTAGGTATATTTCTGTTCTAATCTAACTCCATAGAAATTGCAGAAGCCATATTAAGCTCTTCTTCAATTCATTTCATACAGATAAAAGAATTTGCATCCCATGACTCACATATTTCCTGTTGTATCTTTAATACAGCCATTTTTAGTATTTTTCTTGCCTGTTTCCTCTATTGGTATGCTTAGAGAGTCTGTGTGTAGGAGCTTGTTATTTCACCCGTGAGGCAAGGAGGAGTTCAAATCAATAGCAGTGTGTTGTTGACACTAAATGATGTTTCTTCTTGCCACAATAAGACTTGATTTTGTCATCCTAATGACGCTGGCTTGCTTCACAGAATAGGGATCAGCACTCTCTCAAATCAAACTTTACAAGTTTAAAAAGAAGGAAATACTAGAAAAATAATCCAGTATTTGTGACCAAACACATGTGTTGACTTTGTAAAATGAATATTCAGGTTCTGTTTCGTTTTATAGGGTAGCTGCTTTGCAAGGCATTTTGGAAGTCTGTATTAAGGGATGTAGGATTGATCAGAGCTGACATTGATGAAATCCGATATTTTTAAAATATATGTTGCAGACATTATTTAAAATATAAGTTCCTGTGAAATACGCATCTTAGTATGACCTTGGCTAAAAAAACCTAACAAAACAAGAAGCCTCAAGGTAGCAGAAATTCTGTGTTTCACAGAAAAATCTTTGCAGCACTACCTAGAGAGAGAATGTCTGCAAGAGGCAATGGGTACAACCAGCAAGACGTTACCAGGCCCAGTCCATGATTGCACTCTACAGCATGGTCCAAAAGGAGTAAGCAGTTGTTCGTGACTTGAATTAAGGATCCCATAGGGAGGCTGTAGCTGTAGGAAGATGTGAATTTGAAAGAAATGGTGTGACCATAGTAAGCAATAGTATGATGATAGGAATTTCCAGGCTTAATGTTGGTAGCAACAGTGGATCATTAAGAGCACAGGGTCTTTTGTGTTGGACATCTGAAAGCAGTGACAGAGTTGAATCATTCTATTATGTTATCAAAATATCTACCTACTTACAACAATATTTGTGTATTTATTTACGTACTTTTCAGTATATGAAAGATGTTACCTTTTTATCTGAAAGAACTTTAAAAGATATATCTGCATGATTAAACATTCACATTGTAAATTGTGAATTGTTCTTTTGCACTGTTATTGTTTTGTATTTTTATACAAAACATGGCTTCTTACATGTTCATAGTGTAAACTGCAATTTAATATTTTTTGGTTTTGCAATATCTTCTCTTCTCACTTCTTCTATATGATACTCATAAAGTCACCTGACATAAATTGTCCATGTATTGTGGTGACCTTTACAGAAGAGGAAATGCCTCTTATTTTGCAGGCTGTGAAATAAATCCTCGTGAGAACTACAGTAACTAGTTCTTTTCAGTAATGGTAGTGAATATTATATAAACTTTAAGCAATATTTGGTGGGGGTTTTTTTGATTTATGTTAACTGTGGGGAATGGGTAGCCCCTGAAAGATGACTAGCAACTTGTGAAACACAGCTTGTTGAGTTTATCAGCCTCAAATCCCAAATGTTTTTGCTGATTCTGTTTGTTATTGAAATATGTTTTAATGAATTTGGCCATGTCTAGATAAGGAGCACTTTGCAAGTTTGCCTATACTGACAAGACACATCTACCTTGGATGCAACTTACTAGCAGCATGGTGGTAGTCAGAATATGTTAGTCTTGTTCATTCTGTCTCCAGTGCTGAAAGAAGCGAAAAATCATTTTTCTAGTGTAACTTTCCCTTGTCTGCATGAAGTTAGCACACTTGTGGAATACCACCAGTATACCTTATCCTGCCATGTGGAGGTAGAATATCTTACCATATATATTAAGATGCCTACCAGAAAGAGCTTCTAACATCTTACTGGCAATATGGTGAAGAGTCAACAAGTTAATTGAAAAAGGCTATGCCTAGTGTGGTGACTTTCACTGAAACAGGTTTTTCCTCTCCGCTGAAATTCTGATCTTCTAAACATTCAAGTGAAACTTACAGCAAGCTGATAGTAGCACTGAAGATGATGAATATATTCTCTACAGCATTATATTTAGTAAACATAAATTTTAGGCTATTTCTTTATCCTAGGCTCTTGCATTTTACATATGGTTATAGTGGATTAACGTTCCTTGCTCTGTTGTGAGGATAAGCAAACATTAAAAACATCCCTTACAGTAGTTACAAAACCAGCAAAAAAATTAAGTGTCAAGAGCTTTATTATTCTCCCTTTTTTGCTTGTTGTTTATATTGATTCTCATACTTCTGTGTGTCAGGGTATGTGTATAGTTAGTGCCATGTTTCAGTTGACCAGTTTCAAAAGATCCAAGGCATCTGGGACAGTCCCATTTAAATATATTTATCTCACTCCTAACATTTCATAAAAAAGGTTTTAGATTAGTACTACAAAACTTAACTTTTGTATAGTAAGCTTCAGCATGAAATTAATATGATTTAAACTTTTCCATTTACTTTTTTACTTCTTTCAATTTCTATACAGTTCCGTTTCTATGCAGTTTAGTTTTGTTTCTCTCCTAGGAAACTCCTTGCCCTGGTGTGTCTAAGCTATCTTTTTTTTTTAAGTTGGTTCAAAAAGATAATTTTCTTACCATTTTCTTTCACAATTTCTGAAGAGTTTTGTTTGCCTTGCTATGCCTTAATAAATATCTGTACTACCTGAGTGTGATAACTTGGAATTAAGAAGTTTATCTTGGTATCAACCTCAAACAAATTAAACCTTTTGTTTCTCTTTAATTACCTAAAAAAAGTACTATTCTTAAGACTCTTTCTTGGAGAGAGCCTTTATTGTATGCATGTGCATGCTATACATTCTTGGAATAATTAGTAAAACTACGGGCACATCTGAAGGCATATTCTGCATTTTTAGTGAAACATATTTTGAATAAGTAGCTGATCTATTGAGTAGAGTTGTCCATTGATTCTAAAGATATTTTTTTCTGTGCTCAGGCAAATCAGGATGGTAATCATTTATAATTTCTTGCCTTCATGAAAAGGAGTGATGAATAATATGATTGGAAGGAATGCATGAGTCACGAAATGGGGAGCTGGGCAATCATGGAAAAATTAGCTTTAAAAACTCTGTTCTGCTTACCAGTATCTGTAATGTGAGTTCAGTTTTCTGTAACATAATCCAGAAATTACAATGGTAGAGGTTTTAATAAAAGCTTTGGGTGGATGAACAGCTCCCCTAAGTTGAATTGAACATTGGTTGGTGGGTTGTAAAAAGGAATTTTTTAACTCTCAGCTAAACGTGATTGTGGATACAATCAGATCAGAGGACACTCTCTCTTCTGACCCCCATTTGAATGTGAAAATAAAATGTCTTAAAATATACTACAGTTAACATAGAGTGAATATAGACAGTCTTGAAAGTATCTGCACTATTATGAAACAGCTTTTAAGGGAGCTGTTAAAATATTGATAACTTGGTAGAGCACTTCAAAAACTCTTACTTATATTTCAGAGGAAGATCTGTGTAGCCAGTCCACATTTGAACTCTTATGTTGTACAAAGAAGAGAAGTATTGTTACTAAATAAATGGTTCAGTTTGTCATAGCTCCACCCAAAATAAGGGAAATCCATCTTGTTTTCAGTTTTTGTCCTATACTAAAATCATCAAGGAAATATTGAATAATTGCACAGCAAAATCAAGCAGCGACTCTGGGTCCTGGGCAAGACTCACATAACCAGCTGTTGTTCTCCCTGCAGTGACCTGGGCTAGGCAGCCTAGCATCTGCCTCTGTTTTCTTTTCAGTGACCCAAGCCAGATTTCTTCAAAGCCTATTGCTGATATTTTCCCTACATTCATGCTTATTTCTTTTACATGCTGCAGCTGTTTTTGAAAGATCTTCTCCCTTTTTCTTTTCTGATTTCTTTCTGTAAATTTAAAGCAGTGATTTTTTTAAAATTACTGGTTAATCTTGACCATAGGACTGCTCTGGTTGTCTTGCTTTAAGGTATATGTCAACACTGTAGAAAAAGGGAAAATGGGATTTACTTTCCAAAGGAAAACTCAGTCTGACCAGTGGTCCTTATGGACAAAGAATCCTGATCTTGAACTGAGTTCACTACAGTCATTTAACTTGAGAAAATCAAGGTGAATCTGTTGGTGGTGGCTTGGGACAGAGCAGAGCTCAGAAAAATTCAGAAGCAAAAAGGTAGATATTTTGCTCTGTGAACCAATAGTATGAAAAGATTGTGTGACAAAATGCTCTAAATGAGAAGGGCTATTAATGATATAAATCTGTTAATTATGGGATTAAGCTGACCTCAGGAAGGCATATTGCTAAATAGCTAAATGCAAACCAATAAAGTATAAGTTCGCAATTTTGGAGGAGATGCAGCTCAGCTTTCACAGTTGTTGCTACTGGAAATTACAGAAAACCTTTCAGAAAGGCTAATTTTTTTAAAATATAAGAACCCAAAAGATTTGTGGTTTTCTTGTTTCCTTTTTTTTTCCCTGTAAAACATTCAAATCTTAAAGTAAGCCAGAGGTTTTTGGTTCTTTGCACATTTGTCTTTTAGGAAAGATTGTGCACCTTGCTTTCAGTTTGCAATATCAAAATTCCTTTGGCAACTTCAGTTTACGTGGGCAAGTGTTTTAAAAAAATACTCTGGCTACTACTCAGTGACTAAACTTTGCTTCTGCTGAAAAGGCAAATGATATGGATAACACGAGTATTTTATCCTTTCCAGATCAATATTAAGTGCCTTTTCAGCTACCTTTTTTCTGGAACTGGTTAGTTATTGTTTGAATAAATACTACTCTGCAGTATAACTGAAGCATAATAATGATGACTTTTCGGGAGAACCACTTCAGGTACTGAAGAAGGTAGCCTTGCTAAGCCCCTTTCCCTAGCCATGTGTTTTCACCACTTTAATGCAGTCTGCTGCTTGTGCATCCAGGCATTCTTTTGCTATGTTCGTTTTAGTCATTATTAATTTTCTAATCTGACTACAGTAGTTCAAGGAAGGAGTGAAAAGAAAAGACAGTTGAAGGGGGTAGGAGGCAGTCATGAAGCAATACTCAGACCCAGTGTTTAGGAATGGTGAGAACAATACTGCTGCCAGGTACATGAAATGCACTGGTCTTTCCTTACTGTCTCTCAAGTTTCTCTCTCTGTATTTTACAATAGCAGGAGTGCAAACTAGAATGTGTTTGGCTACTTTTAACTCTTATTTACTAATTTCTACTGTTGTTGATCTTCTTCAGGAAGTACAACAATGTTTTAAAAACTCTAGACACGAGAAAAACTAATGCAGGAAAAAAGCATGTATTGTTGGAAAAAAATGAGTTGATTGGCTCAATATGATAGGGCTTTTCTTAAGTAAGTTCCCTGTGATGCGTTGTTTCTTCAGTGTTCCAAAGTTGTCTTAAGGTAAAAATGTATGCATAATTTATAAGGCTTAGTTGACATCCTGAGTACAGGAATTCAAATGTTATCTTGCAGTTTTTCTCGTATACACCTCCATTAGTTCTTCCACTGGTTTTATGGATGTGGAATAGCTGAAGGTTTATCTCACTGGTAAAGACCAAGGCAAAGAAATAATTGAGAATCTTGTCCTTTTATTTGTCTTATGTGATGAAGTTTCCTTTCAGCACTAGACTCATACATTCCTTGATCTTCCCTTTGCTGCTGATGTGTCTGATGCCCTTGAGATCACTTGTGTTCAAGCCCAGCTGGGTTTTGGCTTCCCAACCCTACCCCTGCATATTTGGACAATTTTGTGTGTCTCTGCTTCCATCTCCTGTATTCTTTGTTGTTGTGTTTGAGTTCTGCCAGCTGCTGCTCGTTCAGCTGTTTAGGTCTTCAACCATGTTTGCTCATTTTCATGGTGTTTGGCATGTACTGTTCTTAACGTTGAAGGAGGACATCCATGACAATTGAGTTTTCCTGGACCCTTCTCTCTATAACCATCTGCCATGTGATTCTTCCAAGCAGATCTCTGAACAGGTCAGAGTCTCCTCTGCTGAAGTCTGGGCCTATGATCCCACTTTTTGCTTTTTTACCTCCTCTCAGGGTGCAGAATTCCACCATCTTGTGGTAACCACAGCTAAGGTTGTCTCTATATTTTGTATCCCTGATCTGTTCTTCCTTGTGTGTAAGTATGGGATCCAACAGAAAGTCTTCCCTACAACAGCTCCTTAATAATTTGTGTCATGAACTTGTGGTCCGCACACTTCAAAAAACCTGTGGATTACTTGATGTTGTTCCTTTAATAGATACTGGCAAGGTTAAACTGCACAATGTGATAGGAGTCATAGGGATTGTTACCCAAGGGACTGTTCCACTCAGAGATTTGACTGGTAAAAGGAAGAAAAAATAGTGCCTTTTCTAAAGAGAGAAAAGGAAAATATATGGAGTAAGTTAAAAGAATAGTTACTTGCTTAATTCGTATTAGGAATTTATCTGACTAGGTAGAAAGGATTTGGGGTAGAGATTTTATTTTTACCCAAATACTATTTATGAAGCAAAAGGTTAGTGAATATTTTGCTAAATAGCTCAGAAAATTGCAACTAAATATTTTGCATTTCCTCATGCATTATTAACATTGCTTCTGTGAAAACATGATCATCCTCACTATTTCTTTTTGACAGCAAATTCCACAAAAATTTCTGCTAACAGATGATTAAATACATGGAAGGAAGACTGGAGGAGGAAAGGGTCACATAGTAGAATTGTCATAAGCCCTGTGATGCAAGGTTTCATTTTCTGATATTCAGTCTTTTTCAGTCTTTTACCTTCATTTATATTTTTGAAATATATTGTTAGAACTATAACTGAATTTTAATGATTTACCTTTTTTTTTGGAAAGTTCTTCAGATAGGGCATTTAAAGCATGTTAGAGACCTTGTGTCTGAACATATTTGAGCTTTGGAAGTTGCAATGTTCTAGTTTTCTTACATTGTTCTCAAGTAGATAGTGTGCCCATAATCTTAATAATTTAAGAATAGCAAACACACAGCTGAAGTGCATTTCATTCATTCAGATAAGAGGCGTTACTTGTTCCATATGGTTGTGTCTACCAACCTGTTAGCTAAAACGTGATTAGAAGTTGAGTTGCTTTCTCTCACACTGCCTTTGTTATGCTGATTATGAGAGTACGTTGCTCCCTAAGTCTGGGCATTTCTTTACATAGAGAGTGATTTTTCCCTGCAAAATTACTGTGCCTTTTATTTGTTGTATGAAGTAGCAAAATGAAGTGGTTTGCATGAGGCTTGTTTGTGCGGAATGCAGAAAAGATCATAGCATATGCTGGTTTTGGTATATGCTTATGGCTGTCCTATTTCATGGGTGGACAAGATGTGGACAACGTGAACGAGGCCTGCTGCTACTATTAAATAATAAACATTCTTTACTCAGCTCACAGAATGAGCCAGCCTGGAAGGGACCACAGTGGATCATCTGCTCCAATCTCCCTGCTCAAGCAGTCATCCTAGGGCACATGACACAGGATTGTGTCCGGATGGTTCCTGAGTATCTTCAGTGAGGGAGGCTCTACAACCTCTCTGTTCCATGCCTGGTGACTTGCACAGTAAAGAAGTTCTTCCTCATATTTAGGAGGAACTTCTGTGCATCAGCTTCTGCCCATTGCCTCTTGTCCTATTGCTCAGCACCACTGAGAAGAGCCTGGCTCCATCCTCCTGACACACTCTCTTCAGGTACTTATGTATACTGATGAGGTCTGCTCTCAGTCATCTCTTCTTCAGGATGAACAGGCCCAACTCTCCCATCCTTTCCTTATTAGAGAAATGCTCCAGTCTCTTAATCATCTTTGCCACCTTCTGCTGGACCTGCCCAAGAAGCTCCATGTCTTTTTTCTACTGAGCCCAGAACTGGACACAGCCCTCCAGATGTGTCTTTACCAGGGCTGACTAGAGGGGCAGGATCACCTCTCTTGCTCTGCTGGCTGTGCTTTTTCTAATGCACCTCAGGATTCCCTTGGCCTTCTTGGGCAAACTGCTGACTCCTGGACAGCTTGCTGTCCACCAGGACCCCCAGGTCCTCCTCTGCAGAGCTAATATGCAGCAGATTGGCCCCCAGCCTGTGCTGTTACATGGGGTTATTCCCCTCCCCCCTCCAGGTTTAGGAACCTGCATATGCCTTTCTTGAGTTTTAGAAAGTTCTCTGCCCATCTCTCCAGCCTGTTGAGGTCATTCTGAAAGGCTGCAGAGCCCTCTGGGGTATTGGCCACTTCTCCCACCTTTGTATCATCAGTGAGCTTGCTGGGGAGGCATCTGCCCCTTCATCCAAATCACTGATGAACAAGTTAAACAATACTGGGCCCAGTATTCAACCTTGGGGAGCACCAGCAGTGACAGACCTCCAATCAGACCCTGTCCCACTGACTGTGACTTTCTGGTTCAGCCAGTTCTCAGTCCACCCCACTGTCCACTCATCCAGTCCACTCTCCCTGAGTTTGCCTATGAGGATGTTGTGAGAGACACAACATTGTTGTGTCGAAAGCCGTGCTGAAGTGAGGTAGACAATGCCCACTGCTCTCCCCTCATCTGCCCAGGTAGTTGTTTCATCATAGGAGGCAGTCAGGTTGGTCAAGCATGATTTACCTTCAGTGAATCCATACTGACTACTCCTGATCAGCTTCCTGTCATCCATGTGGACAGAGATGGCCTCCAGAATGAGGCACTCCATCACCTTTCCAGGGATTGAGGTAAGGCTGACTGGGTCCTCCTTCTTGCCCTCTTTGAAAACCAGGGTGACATTTGCTTTCTTTCAGCCTTCAGGTACCTCTCCTGATGGTCATGGCCTTTCAGAAATGAACATGAGCAGCCTAGCTGTCGTGTTCTCTGGCTCTCTCAGCACTCATAGATGCATCCTACCAGGACCCATGGACTTGCTGATGTCAAGTTTAGCTAGTTGTTCTCTAACCCAATTCTCCTTGACCAGTGAAAAGCCTTCCTTCCAACATTCGTTTACCCTGGTTTCTGGGGTCAGAGATTCCTGAGGACTGGTCTTGTCAATGAAACCAAGGCTGCCCCCAACCTTCCTATCACCAATAAGGCATTCCCTGTTAGCAGAAGGCCGAGCAGCCAGCACGCCATTCTTTGTGGGATCCTCCGCTACCTGTCTCACAGGGTTGTCATAAATGCTTTTCCAGGAATGTCCTGGACTGTTAGTGCTTTGCTGTGTTGTTTCTCCAGCACATTTCAAGGTAATTTAAGACCCCCACAATCACCAGGGCCTCTAACTTTGAGTCCTCTAGAGGGCTTCACCCACATCCTTGTCCTTATCAGGTGTCCTGTAACAAACATCCACAACAGTGTCACTTGTGCTTGTCTGCCCTTTTATCTTAATCCATAAGCTCTCAACTCACTTGTCATCCATCGCAAGACAGAGCTGAATGCCTTCCAAGTGTTGCCTCACATAGAGGGCAGATTCACCACAGTGCCTTCCTCATCTGTGTCTCCTAAAAAGCGTGTAGTCCATCATGACAGCATTCCAGTCAGGAACTCTCCTACCACGTCGCTGTAATCCCATTGAAACCAAAGCCCTGTGATTGCACACAGGTCTCTAATTCATCCAGTTTGTTCCCCACACTGCTTGCATTGCTTTGCAGCACTCCACAGAAAGCATTTGATCGTGTCAATATTCTAGTGGGGGTGAAAAGGGACAACCCCTAGTCCTGTGTTGTGGTCGTGGATTCTTATACTCACTGATGGTATCCTCTCTTAAGCCTCCTTTTGCTACTTTGGTGGTTGCTATAGGTTTCCCTCCTTACACCTCATGTCTGTCAAGCTTGGCTATGTCCCTCTTCAAATCTAGTTTAAAGCTTTTTCAGTGAATCCTGCTGAGTCCTGACCTAAAGTCTGAGCTAATGTCATACTCCCCTATGTAATGTCACTTCCTATCTTATCTCAATTTATTTTACCTATTTCAGTTGTTGAGGATGATTGCTATGTGTGGAAAGAAAAATAGACTTTACAGGAGAATAGACCCAAATGTCTGAGCTGTGATAATGAATTTTTTGGCTTGAAAATTAGACTTTTAGACATTGTTGGTTTAACTGGGCTGACCAGCTGAGTGATTTGCTTTATTTTTAGTTTTAATATTCAAAAGTAGCGTCCTTGAAAAAATGGGGGGAAAAGAGCCACTTTTGCCATTTTTTTGTCAAGTATTTCTAAGTTGATATAGTTGACTTTATTTGATGAAACACCTGGGAGTGAACTTTTTGGGTTTGAGTTGGTGTCTGTTTTCCCCAGAGTCTTACGTGGGTTTGAAACCTTTATGACAATTAGATGTCTCAGAGGTTGGTTCAACATCTGGGGATGGTCCAGACACTGGATTTTAACCTTGACTTAGGTCAAAAAGTTACCAGATACTTAATAGCTTGCATGGGTTTTTACAGACATTGTAGAGCTCTCCTTAGCATTTTCCTAAATAAAATTCTCTCTCATTTGTTGTAGTCTTGGAAATGTGTTGTTTAAGGTTCCTATTTAGAAATGTACTCAACAGGATTCATAACTTCAGCTTACACTTCATACCTTGTAGGTTGCTGTTTTTTTTTTTTGTGGTAGTGGACAGAAAAAGGTTTATGATAGCTCAGGTTGAAATGCAGCTCTAGAGAATGGAGGTTGAACCTATGCTTTCTGCCAAAACGGTAATGATGGATGCACTGTTGATTTGTATACCTTAGAAAGTGTTGCTGTGGGAGTCAGGAGATGACAAGTTCAATCCTTACCTCACCACCACATACGCTCTGTAGCCCTTCTCTGCCTCACTTCCTTTTGATAAAGTGGAAATGACAGATTTACTGAATGGTAAATACAGATAAAACTGAGTGTTTCTTTCTTCTTCCTCAAGGTTTTGTCAGAATGTACATATAGCTGTGATGAAAAAAAGTGAGGAAAGGAAACTAGATTGATGGAGGTGAAAAATCACACCAGGAGTGACTGAGAAAATCTGTGAACCTATGCCTTAGGTGAGGATGTTTTGTCAAAACTGACATTTGCCAACATGATACTTCTTTCAGGATAAATACAAATATAAATTTACCCAGTACTCCCTTAGGAACATTTCTTTAAGGTAGACCTTAGTGACTGTAGATAGAACCAGAACTGATACGACCAAGAAGAAATGCATAGTTAGTTACTTTCATGCTGAGAACCGTGTATGAGAATTTCTTGTACACTTACTTTGTATTCTTCTAGAGGCAGTGAAGATTTCAGTGAAACTTTCTAATTGCATATATTAAGGCTGATTTATTCTCCTCCTTGGGCTTGATCCTTCTCACCCCCATTTTGTAATCTCAGACAATTTTTTATTTAAACTTTGAAGAAAGTCTACTTAAAATATTATTAAATCATTTTTGTGTGAGAGAGGTCATTTGAGAGTGTACGATCTTATCAATAGCTACAATTGCATTTTAATCAGAAAAAGATCAAATATTGAATCCTGTTTCTTGCCAGAATTACTTCAGCCTCTGATTAGCCTACTATTTTCTGTGACCAGCTGTCACTTCCAAACACTTTTGCCTAGGAGTATGAACAGACTCAGTAAGTCAAGACTTACCACAGATTTTTGTGGTGGGGCTTTTTTGATTTGTGTTTGTTTGGTTTTTTATGAATCTGTAAAGAGACATGTATAGAAGTAAAACTTCATTGCGTACTTGTATTCAGAGCTCTTATTAAGGAAATTGATGTCCTAATCCATTTTTCTCCAAGTCAAAAAGTCCTTGAACTTGTTCAAGAAAGATGCTATAACTAGTTGCCATCTAAAGTTAGATGACAAAACAGCTTCCTGGATCTGTTCATTTATAGGACCCATGTCTGTACTCTATAGGCAACAGGCAACTTATTTTGTAATTTATTTTTTTTAAATTTGACAGCATTAAATGCTTTCTTATGAATCTAAATAACTGACTGCAATGGGAGATGACTTTTGACTTAATGATTTGATGCTGGCATCAAGTGTATTTTTCTTTGGTAGGCTTCCCAGAGTACTTTCCCTCTGTCTACTGAGACCAAAGGTTTTTGAAGGTGTTTTTGACCCAGCTTGCGAGGAAAGTGTAAATATCAATACCTAGCCTGTGATTTAGTTTCTCCAACTTTTGCTTTATTTACAGGATCGCATTTTTAAAAATATTTCAGCTTGTTTTAGAACATCCCCTGTCATAGTGACGAAATTACTCAGCCCGTATAACAGTGTCATTCTCTTGAAAATTATGAGAGGTTGAGTTCAGCTTGTGCATGGTTGGTTGCAGAAGATTTTGTGTTTTAAATGAAGAAAGGAGATACCCTACTACAGAGTAAAATTGGAGTACAGATTTTACAGTCTTACTAAAAAGAGTAATTGACATTTGAGAAATATGTAGGATAATTGCTTTCAAATAAATTGTCTTAAATTTCCTGTGTTTGTGAAGATTTTTGTGTTGTTAAAAGCAGTGTGAAAACATGTTTTTATGTCAGCTATTTTGGACGTGTAGTTCATACTGTACTTTTCTCTGTATTGAGATGAGTGTTGAGAAAAAGGGTAAGGCATTTTTGTTATGGCCAATTTATTTTATTTCAGACTGTATTATCACTTGGTGAAAGCCCTATTGATTAGCCTTCATAGCTTTACAGAGCTTTTCTTATAAGCACTTAAAAGTTTGAGTTGTCTCAGTCCCATAGGACAGAATGAAAGCTGTTAGTACCATGAAATTCTTCTTCTGTATGTTTCCAACAGCTTGAAACTTCCTCTTGGAATGCAGAATATTAGCACATTAACGTTATTAACCCCTTTAGTACAAAATGGTTTTGGAAGTAAAAATATTTTTATATCTTCAAAGTTTAGGTTGTTTCTTCTATGTCACTACAGTTTCTTAAAGCTGAAAAATGTGTTGCTGTGCAACAAACAGATGCTGCTCTAACAATGCAATACATTATGTACCAAAAATGATCTTGGTTTTAATCATAGATGCTGATTTAATGAGAGAAGACTATCTTACATCAAAAATAGATTTAGGGTGTGATTTTGTTTTCTCTATGTTTTCTCTACATAATTAATAAGAATATGGTACCTTATATATTCTCTTTTAAATTTAAAAATGTATTTTGATTTTATGCCATTTTATACTCCTGTTTGCTAATTCTGCCTTGTACAATACTCTTTTTTTTTAATTCCTTTTTTGTGATATGAACACAAGGGTATTCGTAAATCTTGTATCTTTAGTGTATTTCCTTAGAAAGTACTGCCTTTTTACAGAATCATTCTGTTCGTGTTTAATCCTTTCATTTTGTGCACATCTCCTTTTTCATTTATTTTCTAAATGTTTTGTATCCAGTGTTTTCATCCTGCGTTTACCATGTGGGGCATGTAAGATGTTTGTCTGTAACTAATGTTGGTTTATGGATCAGAAAAACAATGCTCATCAATATCTTCAGACACTATCAGTACTTTGTATCTTGAGAACACGCCTGACCCCCTGGGAGCATTTCATTGTTGATATCTCCTCAGTTTAGCTTTCATTTTATTCTGCAGATATTTTGTAACTTAACTTTAGTTGCTAGCTCTAATCCCTTCTATCACCAATACAAATTTTGATTGACAATTTTACTTTTAGATAAAGTCAGATAATACTATACTTGGGGGGGAAAAAGTCTTCATATTGTGTTTTTAATTCCACTGAACCCAGCAGAGTTAAATGTAGTTTGGATGCACAGGGAAGAATTAATGATTGGAAGATACAGAGTTGGTAAATTATTTATTCTGGCCCTGAGGAAGCTGAAAAGCTGAGTGAAAGACTAATAAATCATTTGTGGTAGTGCTGGTTGTCACTTCCAATTATTTTAGACGGTTTTGTGATAAACTGCAGCACCTGCTAGATATCCCTGCACCATCCCTTGATGCTTGCAGTGCAGCTTGTTCAGTCGATTATCAAAGGCAAATTTGTCTAAAGTTTCCTCAGGTTGGAAAGAGAATTACTTTTCTCAGTCACCCCTTCCCCCATTTGTTAAGTTCCTTTTTCATTGCATGCATGTAATAAGCAAAATCAATGATATATGTAGAATTTTATTGACATAATGTACATTCAGGTATGGTTGACGAAACCACTGAGGAACAGGATGATGTATCTGTGAGTGTAAATGTACCTTTGAAAAGCTCGCTTGCTTCATCTTTCTGAATAGCAGTTGTTTCTAAGGTATGAAAACTAGTATTCATCCTCTGGTTTTGAGGATTATGTTGCAGCTAGTGCTGAAATTATAAAGGGGACAGACTTGAATATCAGTTAACTTTGTCACTTGTTAAACTTTTCTACCACTTTTATTCCAAAGGTCTTAGTTTAAAATCATGATTACAGGTACAGATCATACATGATCTGTATGCATGCAGCACTTGCATTAATAGATTAAGGCAGAGAAAAGTAGTTGAAGGACTAGAGAAAATATTTAGAAAGAACAATTGAATGATTTTTAAAAAGGGAAGGAAGCAAAATGTTGGAAAGATTAAGGCTGTTGTTAGAGAAAAACTGAAAGTGAGATAAAAGGTTAGTATGGGTTAGTGGAAGGCAGCTGTTTCTTTATACCACTTCACAGAGAATAACACTGCTAGTCATCATCTCATATAGTGCAGTCTGGACACCCTTTTCTCTAAGACAGAAGAAACAGGCCTACCCTGAAAATATTTGTCTTTCAAACTGAGAAGATGATAAAATATAATGCCATTCTATATGCATTGCTTACAGGCTTTTAGATTGTCATCTCAGAAAAGAAAAGAGTTTCAGAAAGTTGAGCTCAAAGTTTACATTGTATGTTGTCTGAAGGATGGGGAGGAGGGAGCTCCTGGTTGTTCAAGCGCTTAACATGTTCTATTTCTGGTCATCTTGGGGAAAGAACTGCAAAGGTTTAAAATTGCATTTATATTAAAATAAACTAGAGGGAAAACCAGTCAGCTTAAAGCTGTTGAGATTGTCTTTCATGTCTCTGTTACTGGTGAATGAATGCATCTTAACACACAGTGCTGAAATACTTGCTTGTAAATGTTGAGTGCTGTAACTTAACAGTTACACAGTAAATTTTCAATATCTTCTCAATTATCTTCCTAACCTCATCCATCCAAATAACACTGAATTCTAAACATTCAGGGTCAATACAACCTACAGCTCCAATCCCTGGAAAGTAAAATATTCAAATTTTTTTAATATTGATTTCCATTTTTCCATTAGTGGGTCCCAGCTTGGAATTTCAAGTGAAATCTTTGGCTTGAAGTCGTGGTATTTTGATGCAAATAGTTAGTTCAAGAAAAATCAGAGAAGTGACCATGCTGACCAAAATCAAAGTTAAAAAGGCTTTGTTTTCTTTTTTTAAATCTTGTTCAGACAGACTTGTTTTTTTTCATTGTGCTTCTGTAGGTCAGGAAAGAATCAGATGAAAAATTCAAGCACAATCACCTTGCTTCCCCAGATGACTTCTATACAGAGATCTGCAGAATTTCAGCTCTAGATCTGTGGACTTTAGGAAAGCTCCATGAACACATCTGTTCAAGTTGCAGCAATGAGAAACTAGGTGCCATAAAAACATACAGAGTTCTGTTAAGGGGTACTTGCTGTCTGTGGGGGCAGGATATTTTGCTTTTTCCTGGAAGGTTATTTTATTGTATTAGAGTCTGTTATTTGCAGTCAATGATGACAGTATAGAAACACAGGCTGTAGGAGCTGATTTATATTATTAGAATTGTATTATTATTAGAGAGTATTTCTGTTAGCATAGTATATCTAATAGGAGCAGAAAATCAGTGGAGTTACTCCTGCAGCTTGAATCAGCCATTTATTCATGATTTGAACATCTGGACTTACATGGACATTAATCATCAGGTTTTTAGTTTCTTAATGTTCCCAAGGAAAGGTGGTATCTGTAGCAAATTTGGTTTTCAAAAAATTTATTTTTACTGTAGTAGTTTTGTATTTATTTATTGCTAAACACAAGTACATTTATGCATTTTTAAAGTAGTTACGTGTGCGAAGATATGTACATTTGTTTACATGTAAAAAATTAATATATTTTAAAGTTTGAATGAAAATGAAAACCCAATTAATTTATGTTTAGGACTTCTAAAATTCATGTTCATTTCGCATTGCATTAAGTGCACAAAGATAGTGATATGTTGGGTTTTTAACATATATGTTAAAATGGGTAGGACCAAAAAAATGTATTTTGAAATGAAAATTAATTTCTTTAATGAGATATTTATAACAAACTGAACTGGTAACTCTGCTTTTAAAAAAAAGTGAATTTTATCTTCAGAAAATCTTTTTATTCTATTTTATAAAAGAACAAGTCTTTCTACTTCTCCTGCTGTTTTACAACGTTCAAAGTTGTTGAAGTGTCCCATCTAAAACCTTGAAAAAATCAGATAGGTTATTTAGAATCCATCTGGGACATTGTTGCAGTCTATAAATGCTGAATACGTAATTGGGCAGACTATTTCCAGGTTTTTGCCTGTCTTTTCCTTCAACCTTTAGCAGTGAGGCATATGACAACCAGAGTGTCTCAAACCAGACACATGTCTAATCTCCTTTCTCCAGCCTATCCAAGAAAAGATTCTTAGGAGGTCTGCTTGGGAGTTTGAGGGGTCTGTGACATTATTTCCCACATATGCTTTTTGCCCTTTAGAGACCAGGAAGCTTTTGCCAAGGAGAGTCAGCAATGTTATCTTTTTACGTATCAGGTTGAAGCTGTTTTGTTTGGGGTTTGTCTGGTTTTTGTGTGTTATTTTTTTTCTTTTTTTTTTTGTTTGTTTTGGTTTTTTTTTTGTTTTTTGTTTTTTGTTTTTTTGGGTTTTTTTTGTTTTTTTTATTGTGGTGGTGTTCATCACCCATTTTTTTTCTCTTCTCCAAAAATTAGGTCACTTTTTGATCCTCTCTAAAATTTTAATGTCCCATGGCAGACAGTTCTGTGGCTTGACTTTAACTTGGTAACTTGGTGAAGAAATAACTGCTTTTGGTTTTTTTGCAAATGCCACTTAGTAACTTCATTCAGTTGTCCTATTCTCTAATTTTATGCTCTAAAATGGAAAAACAAACCAGTGGGAAGAACATCAGCCTGGCTGAACTCAAAAGAAAAAAAAAAAAGGGAAACAACAGAGTGTATCAGCTTTGGAAGAAGGGGCAGGCAACTCAGGACTACGAGAGTGTTGTGAGGTTATGAAGGGAGAAAACAAGAAGGGCCAAAGCCCAACTAGAACCTAATCTGGCCACCGCTGTAAAATAAAAAAAGCTTCTATCAGTACATTAGCAGCAAAAGGAGGGTGGAGGACAACCTCCATCCTTTATTGGATGTGGAGAAAATATAGTGACAAAGAATAAGGAAAAGGCTGAGGTATGTAATGTCTTCTTTGCTTCAGTATTTAAAAGAGATGCTGTTCTCCAGGTGCCCAGCCCCTTGAGCTGGAAGACAGGAACAGGGACCAAAATGAAGCTTCCATACGCCCAGGGGAAGTGTTCAGTGATCTGCTACACCACTTAGAAACACACAAGTCTATGGGGATGGATGGGTTCCACCAAAGGGTAGTGAGGGAGCTGGCTGAAATGTTCACGAAGTGCTTTCAAGCATTTACCATAAGCTCTGGCTCACTGCGGATGTCCCAGTTGACTGCAGCTTTGCAAATGTGAAGCCTGTCTACAGGAAGGGTCAAAAGGAGGATCTGGGGAACTAAAAGTCTGTCAGCTTGACCTCGGTGCTGGGGGAGGTCATGGAGCAGATCATCCTAATCCCTTCACATGGCATTCACAGAACTGCATGATCAAGCCCAGCCAGCATGGGTTTATGAAAGACAAGTTCCTGTTTACCTAACCTGATCTCCTATGACATGGTGAGCCATTTACTGGATGAGCAAAAGGCTGCGACTGTTGTCTACCTGGACATGAATTATGGCTTTTCCACTGTTTCCTATAGCATTCTTCTGGACAAACTGGCTGCTCATGGCTTGGATGAATGTACTGTTTTCTGGCTAAGATGGATGGATGGATGGATGAGCCCAGAGAGTGGTGGTGAGTAGGGTTAGATCCAGCTGGCAGCCAGTAACAAGTGTTCTCCAGGGCTCAGTACTGAGATCAGCCCTGTTTAATATCTTACTCAATGATCTGGATGACATGATCAAGTGCACCTGCAGTCATTTTGCAAGTGACACCAAGTTGGGCAGGAATGTTGATTTGCCGGAGGGTAGGAAGCCTCTGCAGGGGGATCTGGACAGGCTGCATCGATGGGCCAAGGCCAGTGGTCTGAGGTTCAACAAAGCCAAGTGCTGAGTCCTGCCTTGAGTCACATCAACCCCAGGCAGTACTGCAAGCTGTGGCAGAGTGGCTGGAAAGCTTCCTGGAGGAAAAGGACCTGAGGATGCTGGTGACAGCAGCTGAACATGAGCCAGGAGTGAACCCAAGTGGCCAAAAAGGCCATTGATATCCTGGCCTGTATCAGAAACAGTATGGCCAGCAGAACAAAGGGCAATGATTGTACCCCTGTACTGGGCACTGGTGAGGCCACATCTTGAGTCCTGTGTCCAGTTTTGGCCCTGTGAGTACAAGAAAGACACTGTGGTGCTGCAGCATGTCCAGAGCAGGTCAGTGAAGCTGGATCCGGAGCACAAATCTGATGAGCAGCAGAAGGAGTTGGGGTTATTTAGCCTTGAGAATAGGAAGCTTGTGAGACTTTATTCCTCTCTACAACTACCTGAAAGGAGGGTTGTATCCAGGTGGAGGTCTCTCACTTCTCCCAGGGAACAAGCAGTAGGACAAGAGGGAATGGCCTTGATGATCTTGAAAGTATTTTCCAACCTAAACATTTCTATGATTCTATTATTCTGTCTCCTTAGGATTGCTCTTTAATCATCTTACATGCTTGTAACAGAAAAAAAATATGACATAAAAGAACTTACCTCCAACAAATAATTAGTAATCTGTCTTTGTGTACTGCACAATGGAATAATGTAGTCAAGGTAATCTGCATACTAAAGGCAGCGTAAAGTAAAGAACAGTATCCCTGTTTCCTTAAAAAAAGATGAGTGTCAATTCCAAATTGCTGGTGAAGATGTCCATTGATTTGCTGAACTAGAATGAATACAGTGATTAAAATACTGATTTAATGACAGTTTTATCACTACTGTAAATATCTACGCAGTGCACTTTCTTCTCCAATAAAATTAATTTGGGAGGTATTCCCAAGTATTTGATCACTTTTTTCTTTGCTATTGAAAATAGTGATAAACTGTACAGCTACTAACATCCTTCATAGGGGACTTATTGGAAACTATTTTAAGAGCTGTGATAGGAGTATATCTGGAAAAAAATTACAAGGATAGCTAGCCCTGATTCAAGCGTGGGAGGTCATACATACCTAATTTACTGAAATTCTTTGTTATATTTCTGCCTTAAGATGTAGGAAGACTGCAGTGTATACAGTTCAATCAGCTGTTCAAAACAATTTTGGCTAACAAGCTATGGAACACAGAAAATAGAACTGAGAAAAAAACCCAGATACAACCTTTTATCTTCTACATTAGACCAGTTTTCAAGTCCATCGTCTCTGTCATTTAAAGCAGATATCCAGAAAGCACAGTAAAGGTATTTGCCAATGAGAAGTGATTCATGTGTGACGATGATTGTCAGCTTTTTAGTGTTTGCTTCCTCTGAAATGACGGTGAGAAGTGCATATTATAAAAAGAGGGGTAAAGCTCTGTTAGTAATAACAGGGAAGGCAGTAGGAGCATAGTGGCTGTTGGCATACAAATGTCATACTGAGGTGGACTGGGTAGGATCTTGCCTCTCTGCTGAGGTCCAATGATCTCTTCCCCATTTTAGTGTTTGGTGATACTTCAGCTGTGTTGTGTTCTATCAGTCTGCTTCAAGGGAATAAGTATTAACAAAAAAGCATCTTGTTTTGTGCTAAAAGTTTAAAAGTGTTTTGATGTGTAGGACAGCAAGAGCAAGAAAAGCTCTTTGAACTTAGTTCATAATGGTGGTTGCTGCCTGTTAGGAATGTTTGGTTTGTGTTCTTGGACCAATCTCCAAGAAGGTTTTGTCCTTCATTTGGAAGAGTTTTGTCTTTCTAATCACAGCAAATTTACTTCCCCGTGGAACTCTGGGTAGTTATTTAGCTGAAATCAAACAAGTACACAGAAGAGAGAGCTCAAACTCAGAATTTTATGCGTTGATCCTGAAATATGCTGCAGCTGAGTGATGATGAAGATATGAATAATTGAGTAACTTTTAGTCATTACTAGAATAGAGTTTTCCAGCTAACAGAAGTGGTGGTAAGTGTTTTTTCTGCAGATGCTGCCAAATACCAGGTTAGCATCAATGAAGAATGTGTTGCTAAGCTACAGAGTAGCTTGGTGAACTGTGAACATTATTTAAATAATGTTTTCAGTTGTTGAGTTTTTTTGACCATCCCTTATCCATCTCTTCACTGGATTACATTAGCCAGATGTTTGTCCATGGGATGGTTTTGTCCAACTACTTCAAGGTTGTGGCATGAGCAGGCAGTTAGAATGGTGCATTGATACCCTGCTAATCCTATGCCTGTGTCACTTAGCAAGTCTCAGAACAGCTGCATGTAGCTCTTGAGAAGGAGCAGGAAAAGAAATGATACTTCAGAAATTTCACAGGCAAGGAACTACTGGGAATCGTTTGGAGTTTTCTGCCAGAATTACGCTGATCACTCCACTTGAGTAAACAGGACTCGTGTCACATCTTTTAAAGTAGGTGAGAGTTCATCATAGGTCAAGAGCTGTTGAGGTACACAGAAGAGTGAAAATAAATGTATTTTCTTTTTACAAAGAGATCATTCAGAGATGCTGCTAAGTGCTTTCAGTCCCTTATTTGATCTGAAACTAAATACGCTTGTAGTTGGCCTTTGTCAAGTAATTTCTTGACTTTCTTGGGAGCAGGTTGTGTGATACTGAGACATAAACTACTTCTGGTTGTGTTTGCTCACTGTTAGATTGCTGAGTGTTTGAAAGAGGAAGGAAAGATTCTTCAGTTTCTGCACTATTTTTGTCCAGAGCTGTGCAAGTTCATGACTCTGCCATGAGAGTCACGAATGATGAATTATATTTGGAAATCTTTACATCGCAGTCCAGACAGACCTTCCTAAAAAAACGGACTGAAGATTGAAAGCGTGGGTGATTACTTCTTGTTGGAATGAGCTAAATAGTTCCGTGTTGTTGCAAAAGCCTTATATATGTGGCTGGTCTCAATAAGGCTTTTATGTGCTCGACATTGAGAAGGATAATTCTTAGAGAATCCTTTTGAGACCTGTGCTTCACACTGTGTCACTGCAGTTACCTGGTGGTCAGGACCTATGTTGCTGGAAAGAATCCCTAGTCTTGTGGTGTGCCCCCAGTCAGGGATTTGAGACATATGTTTCGGTTATAATCCTTTGCTTTCTGTCAATTAACATTTTACCTTTTGGGTGCTGTTTTATTTTTTAATCTTTCAGAAAACCTATTAACTAACAGAGAAGCTGGCTGTTGTGATGGGCCACTATGTTCATATGTGGAACTGAAATACAGTGGTCATTTCACTGTGATTTCATCACTGCTGGAGTTTGTGGATGCCCTTGGCCTTTTCTGGTATAGCCAGCAGCCTTTGACACTCTCGTTGACCACTGTCTTAAAAAGCCAATGTTCTATCAATGGCACTGATTAGGTTGCATTGATCTTAATTTTGATATTTTGCTTCTACACTTAAATTTCAACTGGTCTTTCCTGTTTGTTTCTTCTAAATGCCTCCATCCTGTTGCATGGTGTTGGCAATAGTTCTCTTGTGCGCTGTTTGCAGAAATAACAACTGTCAGACTAAGGACAAAGTCGCATCGTTGCTCCAGATTGTTAATTTTTCTCTCTAAAGATTTAGAAGATTAAATTTCAGATGTGGACATTATTGGATTGTATTTAAACACTAATTAAAGGTACTAAATATGAAATTGTGATTATTGCTGTTCTCTTCGGAAGCTGGAATTCACTTCATTGCAGAACAGTATAGGCTGCTAACTGAACAGTGGCTGCAGTTATCTCTTGACTGCTCTTACCTGGATATTGACATGGTAGATATTTTCAGACTTAGGAGCTTACTATTTGACAGTGGAAATCAGGCTGATTAATGTAACTGGGAACTGGCAAAATATAAATATGCTCTTTATCTTGATGAAAATGGGTGTAATGAGATGTAATTTTTTAAGAGTCTGCTTGCTCTGTATTCATTCTGAATTTATGTGGGGAAAGAGATGCAAGATGTGGGCATTTGATTTCCAACGTCTTGCTTATTTGTGTGGTGCATTATTTATTTAAATGGTAAAATAGAAATTTAAGGCATGTGGCATATTTTTTCTATCGTTAATGTGTTTTTTACTGTCTTTGTATCAGCACTACCGTTTACTGAATTGTGCTTTGAAAGGATGCTTTTGTTTTTTAAACTTGGATTGAAACTTGGTTTTTGCTTAAATCTAGGAAAACACTATTACACTGAATATTTGGCTGAAGAATTAGGCTTTCACTTTTAGCCATTAGGTCCCATAGGTAATTCTGTTCTTATTTTGTCTAAAGGTGGGTCACTTCAGGCTGCAGTTCTTCAACATGTTGGGAAAATGCTTTATTTCATAACAAGAACTCTGAAAATTGGGAAGGCAATTTGAAATCAGTCTTGAATTTTATTTTGTGCAAATAGCCTCTGTGCTATTCTCAGCCTGCTGATATTTTGAGTATTGCAGCTACTTGAACACTTGTGACTTCTAATGCAGTGGGAGAGGTGATAGAAAATCATTGTGTCTGGATAGACTTTGTGATTCGTATGACCATAATAATAAGAGTGAGTGTTTTCATCCTGACTACAAAAATACAAATTCGCGACTGCTTAGAAAGTCTGTTTTAAAGATGTATGAAGCACTTGTTTGTTTTCTGGACTAATAACTCTATTTTGAGGAGAAAAAAGTTGGGCAATATGAAACTCTGAGTCTGACATTGGTGACTCTGCTAATTGTAATAGAGCTGTGGAACTGTTTCATTCCAGATGGAACTTTAATCTGGCTTCTGATTGAGCTGAGTGTCCTTGTAGAGTCTCTTAGCATCTGCTTTGGAAATGTATATAACATTATTCAAAATTTGTACCAAATTAAACCACCCTAAGGCTATAATTCAATTTTTCTTTATTGAGAAATGTATTGTCAACAACTTTATGCCACAGAGTAAAATCTGCACTAGATCTATTATATTTTTTGGCTATTAGCTGGTCATTTATATTACTGTGATTGAATTTCCAGGTCCTTCAAGTTTACCTTATCCATTGTAAACTTACACTAAGGAATTAACAAATAAGGCAAATGTGATGTCTTGGGTTTTTTTGTTTACAGGGTTTTTTTTTTTTTTACTAAAAGTAGATGAGTTTGAATTGATGCTTTCTAGAATAAATTGTTGGATTACATTTTTATTTATCAAATAGTAATGTTTTAATAATTCTGGATAAATTCTGTGGATGAAGTTCGAGATACCTGTTTTGGTATTTGGATTGTAAAATCAAAAAATGCATGAAATATGTTGAAATACACCATGTCACTTCAATTTAATTCTGTATCTTATTTTAGTTTCTCATGTATCTCTAACAGTTAGTGATTGTGACTTTTCTTTTTTATCAATTTTCTAAAGTCTGCTGTATTTAATTATGGTTTTTATTATAATATCTTCTTGAGCTCAGTATAGCTGCTGTTTTGAATACCAGTTCTGTTACTAAAGATGGTCAGATTGGGGTAGCAAATTGATGCAGTTTTTTTAGTTAAGACATGATTTGTGAAATACTCCGTAACTTATGAGGAGTCTCTAACAAAGTTATGAAGTGCTAGGCAGCTGTGTGTGTTAATGGTAATGTTTAGTAGATACTCTTCTTATTTCAGTTTTGGGCATGAACAAAATATAAAACCACAGAATTATGAACTGAAATTGTAATAAGCCGACTATCAGTGTTACTGTATTTTGTTTATTCACTTTTTTCTTCTTTCATTGCTGAGTGGAAGAGCCGTAAGCACTTAGCCAAGTTCAGTCCAATAAATAGGTAGAGCAATGTGTGAAGTCCCTTTATAATCTACTTTCCCTATTACAACTGTGCTACACAACAGAAAGCAATTTAGAACTTCCAATGTACAGGTGCCATTCTCTCCACTTCCAGCAGACTGACTTGCCCAACTTTTTGGAGAATGGGTGTCACGGTCTACCATCGAGAGTGGAGTCTGAGCCCTAGTTCTCTGACATCATCCCACTCCAGCTTCATGCAGCATTAGATCTCCCCATCCTCCTTCATTAAGTTCCTGTGCAAGTCTCTATGCATTCATTCAGATTTGTGTTGAAGAAAAAACAGAAGTTATTTATTTTACATTCCAGATGCTTCTGGTAGTTGATTTAAAAACAATTAAATTGTTATGAGAACAGAATTGCAACCCTACAAAATGGGTTAGCCATTTAACCCGTGTAAAAAGAAATCTCCACTTTCCTAAGATATCTTTCCTTGGACATATTAGCTGCCATACTCCATCTTTCTTCATACTCCATATTTCTTCATGCTTCATCTTCTATGCTTGAAGAAGTTTAAACAGGTTTGTGTTTCCACGATCTTTATCAGTGAACAGAAGAGGTTGCACACAAGTTGCTTCATGGCAGAAGCCTATCTTCTGGAGGAAGGCAGTGACCAGGCCAGAATGTCTCCTGTCAGATAGCCTTAAATCAGCATTAAACTGTCATGCATTTATTAGAGTGTACAGAAATTGGAAAATTTTTGTGGTTTCTTTCCTTACGCTTCAAGCATCCTCATTTATGTGTTGCAAGAGACAATAATTATGAAGTGAGAGTACACACGAGATAGAGACACAGTTGGCAAATCAATCTCTCTGGTATCTTAATGCCGTCAGCTTGCACTGAAGTCTGAAAATATCTGACCAAATCACTCATTAATTTCTTGAGAGTGGTTGAAAAGTAAATACCATCAAACACAGTGTTGAAAAGATCCTAGAACTAACATAATATCAAGGAAATGGATATCTAGGAATGCAGTAATAATATTCTGCCTTTTCTTACACCATCTTTCTTCTAGTACTTTATATTTCAATACCTCTTGGGAATTTGCTTTTTCAAGTTTTTTTTATATCAAAAACAAGTGAAAAAACCCCAAAAAACCCCTCTTTCATTTTCTTTCCCAGATTCTTCCATCCATGATGCTTACAAAATCCCATCATTGCTTTGTGACTTGACTGTTCACTTGGTGACTTTCAAACCTCTGTTACTTTTTTATGTGCAGAAAATTGTTGTAATCTGGGAAATTTTACTTTGCAGGCATATATCTAGTTTTGAAAAGACTAAGTAGAAATTAGGTCTTGCTTTTAGTCACAAATAAAAAGGCAATATTCTCAGGTTTTTTTAAAACATCTAATGACCATTTTCAGTCTCCATGGAATAAGAATTTTATTATGGTTCTTTTCATTTGTTCTCACCTGATGACATGAAATTGAAGAAGAAAACATGGAGAAAAATGAACCATAAGAAACAGGTTTGTGGGAAGATGACCTACTTTGAGAAAGTCAGTTTCCCTCTTCTTACTCTTAGATGAGAATTTTTTTTTGTAGGTCACACATACTATCAAATACTCAGTGTGATCCCCATATTAGTGGTGTTCCCATTCAGCTGGTCAGCTGCAGAGGTGAAGCTATTTCAACATCTATATGATACCTGCGTGGTTGTACCAAGAGGAGGTGTGTATTTAGGTTGTGGTTTGACAATCGCTAAATTACTATTTGGCGTAATTCAAATTATTTGTAAAAGTGTGAAAAAGTAATAGGCTGTTTCTTGTGAGTTTTTAGCCATCGATTATTAGTAGCTTTAATTTATCCTCACTAAAAAGAAATTAAATTACATAAATACACATCTTTGATAAATGTAGATGTACTTCACTGAAATTGTTAAAATCAAAAAGAAAAGGGGTTAAATAAAGTGAAAATATTTAATTCATAGACACCTGAATTTTGGTTTGACCTATGTTTGTTGAAGGCAGATATGTTTGTCATTCTGATGAAGATGCATTTCTTCTTACCTTGCTGTTGACAGAATCTCACCTACTTTTCCCATTTATTATGATAATAGTCTACCAGATGTCATATGTCACAGCCTAGTGAAGTTGTCTCTGCCTATTACCACTTATATATAATGTGCATTCTAGTTTTTCTTTCCTTAATTTAGAAAATTTTATGTGCTCTTTGACATCCCCTGTTTTATTAGTAAAAGAATAGAGGCAAGCTATTTAAAATACTTGAAAGGAAGTTTAGAAGTTTATTCCCATTTTAAATAACATTATGTTAAAAGTTTCCATTTGTATGAATGGATAACCTGAATCTCATACAAATGGTCATACATCTTAAAACTCTAGTAAGTAAGTTATGCTGTGCGACTTTGTTTGAAAACTGCCAGTTTCAGTGGTTAGATACATAGGTTAAGTGTAAATAGGAAAGGCTGAAAACAGAAATTACCATATGTTATGGATACATCTAGTGATAAGAGTAACAAAAATAACATCTCTTTAGCTGAAAACATAAACTGGACAATTGTCTTTCTCTAAAGAGTTATAATCTAAAGGACAGGATAATCTCTTTCATGCATGTACAGACAGGAGAAGAGTCAAAACAAGTTTTAGCGCAGTTACAGCAAGCTGCCTTTTGGCTGAAGGTGTAGCATTGTACATCCCTGTGAGTTAAAACCGTATGGAATTCACACCACATTTGTGATGATGGGAACCTCATGTTGCAGAAGAAGTAGAGCTAGCTGTGGAAGCACAGCCAGACTGGAGAACTAGCACTTTTCAATTGTATTGGAAAATTTTATTTCCATACAAAGCTTTATGCTGAAAAGGTTCATATCTTGAAACATGTATTTTCTACATGTGTGAGCTGTGTTCATTTTGCATTATGTATCATCAAGGAAGATCACACTGACTTTTCTTTTTTCTGTTTTGTTTTTATGTTTGAGTGCTTTTTTCCTTTTAAAAAAGGTAGAAGTGTCCCCTAGATTTAGGGATTTTTGTGCTTACGTACTAGAACCTACAGAATTCCATTTAAGGTGTTCTTTTTCTTTCGAAATCAATATGCAGAAGTTTAAAGGCTTTTTGTCCAGAGCAACAACAGGAACATGCGACAATCAGCAATGTAATGTAGTTTGTTTTCTTACATTTTATATTGTGGAATTGTTGATATATAAGGGTAGCTGTTGCATGAAAATGCTTTTGTTCTTCTACAGTAATATTTTAGATGAAAGAATGAGTTCTTCTCTGTACATTTGAGGAGGGCTTATTGTAGTCCTTAAAGCTGCATTATATAATGTAGTATAGATGAATATGACAAAAGTCAACACAGGAAACTTACGCTTCAGGTAGAAGAAGTCAGTATGAAATCTGACGTTTTTCTTTTATATTTGCAATATCTGTGCAACCAGAATTGACCAAGGAGCAGAACATTTGTAAGTAGACTGTCCTGAAAAAAATATATTTTAAATAAAAACTGGGTCACTGTGTGAAATCAGTATTGTACTCCTGAAATTTCTTTCAAAATGAGTTTTAATTTCTCATTAATAAAAACCCAGTACTTAGGTTTAATTTTTATGTCTTTCAAGGACTTGAATTTTTCAAGTGACTGTATGTTAATTTTAAAATTAAAGCAAAGAAATATGTTAAATTATAAAGATTTATTTTCTGTAAAAAAACAAAACTGAAACTATGTATGTTCAATAGGAATCCCTCTTTTATTGAAATTATTATCTGTCAGATGTCCATGTAAAATGAAAAGTAGAAGGGAGAAATTTGTATAAAACAACTGGTTTCTTGGGTTGTTTTCCTCCCCTCTCCTTAAACAAAATGTGGGTAGCAAATCCCAGTCTTGCCACAGTCCTGCTACACTGAGCAAAAGGCAGACTTGATGCACATGAAGAAACTTTTTGTTCAGTCTTACGTTGAGAATGTTTTTCTAAGTGAGCAAAGCCTATAATTAGAAAATACTTCTACCTTTCCATAGCAAAGACATCTGAAGTATTTAACCAATTTTAATAATGGGACATCAAACAACAAGGATATCTTTAGGCTAATGGAGCAAATATGGACTAGTTGATGAGCTGTCTGCACTTCTGAATTCAACACTTAGACATGATTAGAGGATCTATGCACTTTTCTTCAATCTGGAAGCAGAAGCAAGTTTAAGAAAACTGAAATGACCGTCAGTTTTCTCTCTTTACAGTCCATAATGCCAATTGGACAAATATGCTTAAATTTCTTACAGAGGCCTAGATCTCAAATAAAAGGAGGAGTCGTTGCAGGATTTAGAAATAATTCTACCGTAAGTTTTGGTTTAGAGTTGTGGTGTAGGCTTGTGGACTCTGCTCTTCTAGAGCTTTTTATTTTCTTGGGATGTTAGTATGACAACATAGGTTTATATGGTCAAATTTATTTTGTAGTATGAATCTTACTCAATTTTTTTATCCAGATGTGTTTTACATAAACACCAGTAATACAGTTGGTGGTGTTTTTCAGCATGCACAGCACTTCATTTGCTAATATCTGAATTAGCAGAATATACTTTTTGAAGTAGAATCAGTAAGTTCATATAAAATGAGTGGTTTTTTAAAATTGTTCAATCCTACTTTATTTTTTTCAAGAATGGCTTAATCATGTTTCATACTTGATCACTTTGTCTGCAGATTACCACTTTGTGTGACTGTGGTTTACTACTTGTTTCTCAGTAGCAACGTCTCTTGAGCTCTAAGTCCATATACAGATTTAATTTTATTCTTGGATTTTGTCTGCATTTCAATCATTTGTTTTCATTTGATTGGGCCAAATAGGCCAAAGAGAAAACTATGACTTTGTATGCAAAGAGATGAGGTTAGTTTGATAATGAATTAATATCATTAAAAACCATCAGAATTTAACTGTTACTTAAGATGCAATTTTGAAAAGTACTACCATTGACACTCCTTCAAAAAATATATTTAATGTAGTATCAAAACCATTTAATTTCCTTTAAAATAATGCCCAATCTCTGAGCACATTTTACTGAGGATAGGTATAAACTCATGTGTTGTGTAATCTTACTAATTTTAGCTGAAGTCATTCCTTTGCTTTATCAAAGGCTCAACTGCAGGGAGGTGGAGGTGTGCTTCTCTGCAGCAGTGGTTTTCTCCTGAGCAGAACTCCAGCGTTACCAGTTCCTGACAGCTGCAAGCCAGCCTCTGGGCATCTTGCTAAATTTTCAAATGTAATTATACAGTAGACTTCCTTTAACAAATTCTGTGTTCCCCGCTATAATTATAACAGCTCTTGCCTCTAGCCTGTTCCTTATCTTGCAGCCCACCTCCGTATCTCCCACTGTTGGCTAGTGTTATCCAGTAGCACTGATGGATCTGGAAAAGCAGAGTTTACTCTCTCTGTTGTCTTGAGGATGGTTTCATCTGTACAGAAGATCCGTTTCTTCCGCTCCATTATACTCAAGTGGCATGTCCCTTAAAGATTGTTCTCTGATTTACAGAAGAGCTGTTGATTAAAATGATTTTTCAAACAATTTTTGATTGTTATTACAGGACAAGAGTTAAGGAATTATTAAGAGCTATCCATGAACTGGCTGAAGAAGCCAGCACAAAGAAAGGAGGTCTTCCAAAGACACTTTGTTTTCCTACTGTGCAGTTCATGATATAACTTCTTTCTACTATCTGTGTGTTGGGTTTTCATGTATGAAGATGTTCATCCTCCTTTTAAGAGCACACATGTAATGCAATAATAAAAATAATCAGTGATGCATCTTTTCTTGCATGAAACTCTACATAATTTTAGCCAAAGAATGATGAAACAGGAAAAGTTACCCACAGATACTTTCAATCTAATGCTGGCTCATGATGAGGAAATTTAAAAATTATTGCACAGAGTACTAATCTCCTCTCCTCTTATCTGTTAGCAGGGGAAGTGATGGGTTTGAATATGGAAATCTGAAGGCAGGAGATAAATAAGAGAGAACTTACATTGTTGAAGATGTGCAGAAATACCACTCCTTTTTCTTCAGGTTCTTAATGTAGTTGCCTGTGGTAGGTAGATTTGCATTGAAGAACTGTATTGCCTGGAAGATGACAGATTATCATTCTTTTCAGTCTGTCCTGCAGCAGGTTCAATTACATTGATCAAACCTTTCCTGAGAAACTTCAGTTAGTGACATACCCCAGCACTCTCCCACTGACTTCCCACAGTTTGCCTAAATCTTTCTAAGAATTATGATGTCCAAAACCATATAAGGTACAATGAGAGATGGAAAAAAGTAATTTTCAGTTGTTCTCATGCAGATGCTGCCATGTGTGCACACACCCAACCACATGCACTTTGTGTGCTTGCTAGTGTATTTCAGTGAGATGTGTTTTTCAAAGATCCAACAAAATTTACTCTTTTATATTCTCTGTTCATTGATACTCTGTGTAATGGTTTACTGCTGGTCCATTTTGTGTTTGTATCTATTATGCACCTTTTCTAAATGTTGCACTTTTGATTTGTCTTCATTGATTTCTGACTGTATCTTCCATTCTTTCAGAAGCATTTGGAAATCTGTCCTTTCAGGTGCTGATAGTTTCTACCAGCATTCTATTATCTGCTGATTTTAAAAGTAGTTACTTGGAGTCACTGGGATTGTTATGAAAATACCAGATAGAAACAGATTAAACAAATATGTCTAAGTTGTATTTGTAATATGTATATGTGGTTTGAGAGGGCTGTTAAAAATACCTTTTTTAGAACAATTGCTCTCTGATTTCAATAATTTTTGTGTCCAGCTTATAATGTGTGGACAGTATTTTGTTATATATGGCATTAACAATGCAGAACATGTTTAAAATCTCTCTAATCTCTTGCTTGTATCACATCTACTGCTACCTTCCATCCATGAAGCCAGTTAGCACCCTCTCAGTGAAGTAACGCAGATGAGTTTAAAGGGATCAATAATTCTTTTCTCTATCTTCTTTTATCTTCTTCTTGGCATTTGTTTGTGCAATACTGGGTTCTAGAATCTTTTCAGGTTTCACTGGTAGACTGTAACTTGATGGTAGTACATACGCCAACTGAGGGGAGACTGGAGAGGACTTGTTCTAAGTTTGGTTGATTGGTTTTTTCTTTTCTACTTCTTTTGATTTTCTTTATTCTGATCTTTTAGATTTAATGAGACAACAGATCCTACTCTGTTATGTCTTTCTCCATAATTTTCAGCATGACTTTTCAGGTTGGGTTTTCTTTTTCATTCCTTTTGTTACTTTATTTCCTCTCCTTGTTTGTAGCAATGGCATGTGTGTCTTGTATTGCTGTAGGTCTCATTGATCACTGATACAGGACATGGATGAAAACAGGTTTTTTTAGTGAGACAAGCTGACAGGATGTGTAGAAGAGATTTTCTTTGCTTTTGCATGTTTTGTAACTTCAGAAAGGCACAGTTAGGCTCATAGCAGTAAGATTTCAAAGGTTACCATCAGAATATTGTGTTAATTTGTCACCGCTTATATACACTAGGTGGAATGGCAATAAACAGGTCAGTTCCAAAAGGAAATGAGATCCTAAACTTTGCTCCTCTGAAATGTAAAATTAGAGGTAATTACATAGTAAAATTATCATCATTCTAGCCTTTTGAACTGCAGGCCATTAAAATGGGTTAGGTAGAAGATTGAGGTAGGACAAGGGGTACTTTGTCCTGGATTGTTACATTAAAACATATTAAGGAAATCCTTTTATCCTGAATGACTGTGGCTTTGGTATTGGGTGGGATGGCCTACGAGTGGCCTTTTCTTAGTGTTTAATAAATTTGTGCGTGACCACTTACTCTTCTTGTATATTGCCAAGATGGAGAATTTATCCTAAAATAAAACTACAAAATTGGGAACAGTGGAAGCAGGGTGGATTTTTTTCACGTCTGTCATATAAGCTGAGCCCTCTTGCCCACCAACAGAGAATGAGAACAGGAGCCAATATGTTTATAGCAATTGATACTGTCTCTTTAAAATTCAATGTTTTGTCTTTTACCTTTCAGTTTGCTTTATAGGTCACTTAATTCTTGTAACTTTCCTTTGTTATGAGCTAACAACAGAATATTGCTGAATATGCTAAAATAGATGTATATTTTTTAAAGTTGGCATTTAAGCAGACAAAGAATCATGCTTAATGCTGCTGTGATAATAAACAGTACTATAATTGATTGTTGATAGAAACCCTTAAAATACATTTTTATGGTTGAAATGTACTTTGGATAAACAGTGTTCACTTTGCCTATTAAAATAATTCACTATATACCATGGTTTCTCTGAGTATTAAGAAAGTAGGACTTTTCCAACAACAGTAATTGGTTGACACTGCTTGACCTTAATGCAAAGCTACAGTATTTAATGAACAAACGGAGGGAATAAAATTTTGATAAATAAGGCAATTTTCATGAAACCTTTAGAAATATGCTTGAAGTCTTTTAGTGTTAGATTGACGGTTTCTCCTTTTGTGAAAAGAATAAGTGAATAATTTAAGGCTATATTTCATGTTTTCAGATCTTCATTCTGTCATATAAATAATAGACTGTGAAATGCAGCAGCTCCTGCATTCACAGATTTAATAGACCTGTACAAGTGAGTATCTTGCTTGACTTCTGGCATCTTAAAATGCTCTTTTGTGTCTTTGTATAGCTGAGAAGCAATGCAGAAGTGAGACTCTCTTCAGTAACCAAATTCCATACTTTAAACATGCCACATATTCTGTTTTTAAAGGAATTGTTCTTCTTAAAATACTTTCATTACATCTTGATGTCAATGTTAGCATTTTTGGGTTTTAATTCTGTATTATGATGGACAGGTGTCAAAAAAGGAGCACATGGCTATTTGAAATTAAAATCTAATTTAAAATTTACTTACTTAAAAAGAGGACTGTGTGAAAAGCATTCAGGTTTGGATCCCTCAGCACAGATCTTTGAAATACCATTGAATCTTCATGAGAAATTAATCAAATGTATTTCCTAAAATAATGAAATATCAAAGTAATTTTTATTGTCTGCTACATGTATTCTTAGTTATGTAATTTTTATTTTTTTAATGGAAACAGTATTGGGGGAGGAAGAACAGACAATAGTAAAATTAGACTAGTTTCTTTTCTTTGTTCCCATCCCCTTTTCCTCCTCCTGCCCTTTAGTTTAATGTCTGTTGAAAGGAGAGTGAAGTGAGACTGACTGAGAACAAGTGGCAAACCACTGGGATGTTTTCATGTTCTCAGTCTTCCAAGCAGAGCATAGTTCTGTGACTAGTGGTCCAGAAGTATAAATAGTTCTTTGGAAGGTATGTGCTAATGTACCTGTTTTGTTACTTTGAAAAAGTAGCTTCCCTAAACATTTCCATTTATAGGTTTAAGGCAAAATACCTGCATTTTCTTCCTGATACCTACTCCTTTAAACATTGGAGTAATTCTAGTTGTTAGGAACCTTCTACTAGCATATGATGCTGGACTTCTTTCTTCCATCCTGTGTGGCAATGGAGGCATTTGTGCAAGCAAGGAAATACCTTTATTCATATATTGAAGACTGTTTTCTGTAATTGATGTTCAAGAAGTCTGACAGATGGTCTGCATTTGCCATGGTATTGATTTATGCAGTCCTCATGTAGGTAGAAATGAGTAGTAGGGATCCTTCAAAGTGAGCTGTCTACACGAGGATACCATCACTTTTGCTAAAATTCAGGCAGATTCTGTTTGTGCTTACTAATAGTTTAGCTCATATAATAAAGTTACTTTTTCTTACTTTTCAAGAAAAATAATCTTTATATCTTTTGTCATGGTAATAAAAAACGTAATAGTCTATTCTGTTTCATAAGTTACTCTGGTAACTTATTAGCGTCTTCATTTATTTTCATTTTCTGAGATAATTTTCTTCATATTCCCAGTAAGTCCATCTTTTGATTTCAGCTAGGCCAAATGCTCAAATGGAGCTCATACTTCTCCCATTCTTCCTACTCTATCCAATTCATTTGTAACTCAGAAAACGTCAGTGCAGGCATAGAGACCATTTTGCAGTCCAACTTGTTGAAAAAACTGTCAAAACTGTATGAATCACCCATAAATCTTTGTGCTGAATTGGTGTGAAATACATTGTCATCACCTCTGTTTTCAGAAACAGAGTAATATTTTCTATTTATTTTGCTACATATTTACTCAAACCATTGGCTGGGAATGTTTCTGTTGTTTCAGTAAGAATTTACAGGATTAGTGTCTTAAATACATTGATCTTACTAAACCAACCAGTCATCAGTTGGGTCCACCTGTGACTGAGTAGGCTTGTGATACTTGAGCAGTGCATTTGTTATTATTCGTTGTTGCTTTAGGACAAGACTGGTCTCACTGTAGTAAGTCCTCTGCAAATTTCCACATACAGAGTTTGGGTGGAAATGCAGGAAGGAGGATATAAAAAGCAAAGGAAGGCAATGGGAATGCAGAACAGAGAGGATGCTTTGCTAGTGGCTAAATGGGTACATTTGCTAATGCTGATGATTTCTTTTAAATTCTGAAATGGTTACTGTTCTTTATTTAGTCAGTGTGGCTTTTTTTTACTTAATTTGTTAACACCTATAGAAATTAGAAAGAACAGTAGTTATGACAAATGGACTATGTAATTTGAAAATTGTATTTTGTCACATGTTTTAGTCACAAAACCTAGTTGAAATCAATTGTCCAAACATTCACTTAACATATTAATAAGTAATACAGGAATACTCTAAGCCCTCTTGAATTAGATATATTACATCTTGTTACAAAATTTAATGCCAGGCTTAATAACTCAAAGTATGCTCTAGAATAAAAATACATTTATGTGCTAGTATGTTGTAATTAGAATGCTAATCCAAATTACAAAAAAACCCCCTAAACCCACTATTCAGTTGGAACTGTTTTATATACTCAAGAGTAGACAATTACCTTTAATTTAATTTCTTAGAAAAGAAATCCCAATTTTTATTTTTTTTACAAGTGGGTATGCTTTTTGTAGTATATTTCTAAATATTACAACACTGTAATATTACAGTGTCAGATTACACTGGAATCTGATAACAGTGGTCAGATTTCAGGAGCTGTTTGGGTATTTACCTGCAAATTCAGTGTCATTTAGGACTTTTAGAAAAGTGTGTCTAGATGGTTGTGTTCTTACATTTTCTGGGGAAAACACTATAGAAAGAGTAAAGTACCACCTTTTCAAAAAGGAAAGATGGTGTTTCCAGTTCAACACTATTAGCTTTGCATGTTAGTAACAGGAATAATTGTTTTAATATATTGTTTTTTCTGCCATGAATAGACTTTAATAATCTCAGAGTAGCTGAAAAATTCTGCATAAACATGTTTTGAAAAGGGTTTGTTTGAAATTTTTTTTTTGTGATTTACAAGGGAATTTTTAAACAGTTAAAGGAGAGTTAATAAAAGATAGATGTCTGACCAGTTGCTGATGTTTCATTTGCTAAATTTTTCTTGGAACCATAACCTTCAACACTTTTAGTGTGTATATAACCAGCTGTAGTGTGCTGTTGAACCCTATACAACTTCTCATGGTCTTACTAGTAATGAATGAAAAACTTTCTGCAAAACAGATCTAAAATATCAAATTACTGAAATTTGTAAGATACATGTTTTTAAGAAGTTCATTCACAGAAGTACAAATTGAAGGTAATGCTGAGAAACATCCAAGAATCACATGTTGATAAAAATTTCAGGTTGAATACTGAATAAGTCTCCATAATGCTCAAGTTGTTAGAGTTGTCTGTCTGCCATTATTGTCATCTTACAAATAAATAAATTAAACCATGTGGACTTATTTTACATGTTATTTGTATCTCTCCTGATACATGATTATGTGAAATACAATACTTAATTGACTTAAAAAAACTTAGGCTTTTGTTTTTGTTGTATTGAAATGTCCAGAAGAAATGCAGTGCCTTATGACTTGAATCCTGTTAGATCAAACAGAAAAATAAAAGTAATTTTAGGATTTTTTTCATCAAGTATATTTTTTTTCCATCTGAAGGTCAATTCCAGAAGTCTGGTACCAGGACTACCACTCTAGCTTCCTCATTGTTCCTGGTGGCTGAGCCATATCCCAACGCTATTTGCCTGTTGAATGTGTGGAGAATATCCTCCTGTAGACAGCTGTCTCTTTTGTGTTTGAGCACCTGCCACTATGTGAGTTAATCTTTTTGTATTTTTTTTTAAAAAAGCTAACTGAGTTTGCCTTGTTTTCATTAATGTCATAGTTACACATTTAACATTTATAAAAATGCTTGTGCTGTGTCTCCTGGAGTTGTCCAAAAACTATTTTCATACCATTTCTGTATCAAAAGAAATCTTACTTTACAAACATAAGTTCTTTTCTCCTCCATTTGCTGCATTAAATTTTAAAAGACAAGTGAAAATAGTGACTGTAGCATTTGGTTTTAAAACTGACGGATAACTGTATTGCAGTCTGCTTCCCACAGATCTGGTGAAACATAGACAGTGTCAGTGGGAGCTTTTCTTTGCTTTCTCCCATAATATGCCCTAAGTCCCGACCTGAAGGGGCAATTCACTCTCTAATTTAAACCTCTCCTTAACATTAACAACATGGCAGTGTTTAGTAATGATACAGTGTTTACTGTTAAAGACTTGCCAATTTGGCCTTAAATAGCTAGACTATATTACCTCAATTTGCCATATTCCCTCTGTTTAGTTTGGAATTACCTTGCAAATGTTAAGGTGATAGTATTGAATTGTATAAAGGAATTAGGAATTGGAAATCCAAGCAATGTGGATTTAAAGTTCTAGTATTGGTCTACAGAAAGACACTAGTTCAAGTAGTTAAAGGTCAGTAAACTCATTTTAATAGGTACTTTTTTTTTGCTTTTACTGACTTCCATCAGTGACTTTAATTAGTTATTTTTCCTTCCTGTTCTCTGGATAATTTAAAACTCCTTTCTGAAGTGATTTTTTAGGACATGTATGAGCTTGTATATGTATTTTCTGTACCTTTTAAATGTAGTTAGTTTTTTCCAGTGTTGCAATAAAGTACAGAACACTATGCAGTACATTAAAGAAATAGAGCCTATGCATCAGAACAATTTTCATGCCTCACTCAATTCTTAATGTAAATTAGTAGGAACATTGGTTATCCATTTGAGAAATTGAGTTGGTATAAAAATAAAAATGCACTTATGGTATGTGGTGCTTTGTGTATCATCTTGGGAGTGTTTTGCTGTTTATCTGTCACTTGCATTAGAAAAAGCAGTCACTGGCTGCAGGTGACATTAAAAATTAAAGGTTAACCTCAATTTCTTTACTGACCAGACGTGGGGCAGAAAGTTCTTCTGGATGTGTGCCTGGATTTTGGAACTGTCAAATAGAGTTGAGAAGTAAAGACTGGGGCTTTTGGTGGTTTAGTCTTTTTGTATGTGCATGTGTGATTATATGATTTCACCATTTCAGAGTGTTCAGACTGCTTCCTATAGGTTATAGCAAGATCATTTTTCATTGCATCCAACTTTGTGAAATTAAAAAATTACATTATAACACTATAGTAAGTAATTATAATGAACTCATATTACTGATCTACATAATTTTAGGAATGTCTTTTTATTTTGTTGCTTAGAAAAACTAATTAAAATAGCTGTCTTTCCTATTACTGGAGAATACATGTCTTTCAAAAACTAGTTAAAATCGTTCTTGAAAATTGCCTTAGAAGCTTTTGAATATTCTGGTTAACTCATTTACATTTAATGTAAGACCAGTTTTGAACAATGAACAAACAGTGAACAAACTTGGAAGATCTTTCTTTAAGTTTTTGACAAACTTGGCTTCTCCCTCATAGTGCCTTCAAGGTGAGCCAAGTTCAGTAGCATGAGCTTCCCTCATCTATCACTCCAAATGTCGGAGGCAACATTCAGACTGATGAAGAAAGCTTCAGGAAGCAGGGATTTCCATGTAACCTGCCAGATATCTTTCCTTTGTTAGAGAAATAATTGTGCTTGTTCAGTGGTAGACAAGACTACAGGCAAGTCTTGATATTTGCGATGCAAACTTGCTGCTGGTCTTACCTTCCATTTCATTTCTTAGATTTCCTAGCCATGCAGTAAGGTAGTATGCACATAGTGGGTAGATCTGGTGCTTCTTGTTGACTAATGAGGGAAAATGAGAAAGGAAGAAAGAAAAATGAAATTGTCTGTTCTGACTTCATGATTAAAATAGACTGCCAAAATGCATCTTTTTTGCTTCCCTCATCCTCCGTTTACCAAACAGTGAATCTCTTCTGTCGTGGCCGTTTTCCTTCTTACAGCTCTTCTTACAGGGAAATAAGAAAATAGAAATTTCATTAAAGAGAACAATGCATATTGCTAATTTAGAAAAGAACACTGCAATTGATGTATTTGAGGAGCCCTAGTATTTCAGATGTGTATAATCTTATTAAAATTACATATCTATGTGCTTGCTTCATAGTAAGCTTGGCACAGTTGTTTCAGAACTGGTATAGTCTAGATTGTTCTGACTACAAATTAAATCATGTTAAGAATTCTTTGGTGGGAAAGTGATAATGCTCATTTAGTGTGCTTTACTTATTATTCCTAATTTGTTAAGCCTATATTTAATACAGATAATTTCTCCAAAGACAAAATATTTTTAGATGCTAGTTACTTGTTTTCTGGTAGTTCCTGCTGCTTGAAAATTTTTCAGTGTTCTCTGAGAATGGTTTCACTTAATGCTTCTTGGTTTCTTGTGTTTCAGATTTTTTTATGTTGACATAATACTGAAACTGGTCAAACAAGTTTCAATGTTGAAGTGATTTATAAAGAAACTGAAATATTATATAGCTTTAAACATAGTTCCTTTGACTTAGGGAGTAGTTAAATCCCTTACAATTGTTGATAATTGTTGGCTTGCAGCCTGGTTCTGAAGTCTTTGTTTTACAAACTGAGTTAAGAAGCATCAAGAAAACTGAATGCTGGGTTTTTTTCAGATGAAATATCTCAGGTAATTAAATACTTCAGGAATTTATAATTTGTTTATAATTTGGAATGCAGTGCTTTCTAAGAAGAAGTCTCTAAGTGATTTTGTGGATTGTCTTACAGGCTCTAGAATAGGTGGCATGTTATAATTTGTCAGTTAATTTAAATTTAAATAAATTTCTGTATCAGTCTAAAAAGTACTGGTGATATGCAACTACATTGCAGATGGCATCTTTTCTTAAATACTACAATAATCTGTGTTTTGTGGAGCAAGTGAATTATCCATTTGTTACACTGTTACACAGCTCATAGAGATCATGACACATCTGTATGAGCAGAGCATACAAGTATTTGAAAAACCCAACACCAGTTCAAACAACCCAATTCATTGCAGTGTTTCTGTTGTTGCTGTTTCTACAGGGCTGGCGGTCCACTTGCTTTTGTATAATCTATGGCTGTATTGCAGAGATGGGCTCAAGAAAGATATGCATAAGATAAGGACTTTTTTCTCAGATGTAGCAAAAGTTGCAGGACATGCAGGTCTACAGGGTGGAAGAACAGGTCCAGGACTGAGAGTTATTTTGCAAAGCAATAAAATCAAGTTATATCAGTTTCTCTCAAGGATCCATAATATCAAATCGGGACTAGTAATTACCATGGCTTTATTTTCAGTAGCTGTCAGATTCTTCTGGTGAGGACTAGTGGTGCTGTATGCACTTAGCCCATTCTCTTCAGACATCCTTTTTGTTTTCCTCTTTGTACCATGTTAGGTTTACCTACTTTATGTAGCTGACAGATTTGGTACTGCTTCACATCCTTGTTAGTTCAAGTTGCCTCTGGCAGTGGTCTTTGTGCACTGCATCTCCCTTGCCCCTGCCCGTGGCGTGTTGCCCTATTTCCCTCTTGTGCCTCTGTCTGGGCAACGTGACTCTGAAGCCTGAGCTGACAATGGACAGAGCCCAGCTGATTCTGGCAGAGCTTTTTCATTGTACTTGGTGCTTACTTTGTAGTTCATCTTCATTTTAACCACAAAAACACCCTTGCTAGTACAAAGGGAGAGCTGACTTCTGCCTTGCAATACTTTAAAGTGGGCTTTATAAAAAAGATGGAGAGAAACTTTTTACCAGGGCCACTAGGGATTTAGGCCTCTAAGAAGTCAAAGATGGTAGATTTAGATAAAATCTAAGCAAGAAATTCTCTACAATTAGTGTGTTGAGACATGGAAATGGGTTGCCCAGAGAAATGCAGGTGCCCCATTCTTGGAAGTGTTCAGGGTCAGGTTGGATGGGACTTCGAGCAACCTGATCTAGTAGATATCCACCTCTCAGCCCATGACAAGAGGCTGAACTAGGTGTTCTTTAGAGGTCCCTTCCAACCCAAACCAGTCTGTGATTCTACTTGAGGACAGCAGCTTCTTGCCTTTTTTTTAACCTGATTAGTATTATGTATGTCTCTTACATAGTTTCATTATATAATGTTTCCTTTGTGTTTTGTTGGCTTTTGAACTTTTTCAGAGACATTGCAGTGCTTACAAGTTGTATTGATTGAACCTGGTTTGGTTTGGTTTTGTTTTCAGTAAGACATAAGTGCTACCTTAGATGATCATAAATGCTAATCAGAATTTGTTAGAAAGGATTTGTTAAAGTTGTTCTTAAAAGTGGCAGCCTTAAGCATATCTGCATGAAGAGAATGATGGAGGGGAGAAGCAGTTGGGTTGCCAGTGCTGTATATAATTAAAAACAAGGTTGTAATAATGTTTTGGTGTATTTGAAGTGATCCACCTACCATAGATGTGGCAGTTACAGGCAGTTGTCTCTGATGTGTTTAGAGCTGTGATAATGTTCCAGTAAAGTTTTAAGGACAAAAAAAAAATCTAATATATTGGCTGTAATTTCCCTTGAAGGGAAGGGAGGCTGTTTCATGGCTATCCTTGGCTGTCTTTTATTTCTCTCTGCTCCTTCTGAGGAAATTCTGTGGGACTTATAATATGCTTTGCTTCCAGGACAAATTCTAAAGGAAGTTCACAGAACTTTAGTGGATTTTGCTCTAAGTTATACGAATTTAGATGTCTAAACACAAGCTGAATGATATTGACAGGTACCAGTGTAGATGCCAGCCATGTGCAGTTGGAGTCCAGTACTAGGGGCGGATCTGCAATGCAAGCAGCAACATTTTTCAGTTGTTGTGACTGGCCAGCATTTGTAATTTGATGGAAAGTAGATGAGTAAAGCCAAATTAAAGTGGCAGTGATGACCAACTGCCTAGTAGTTTAAGACCCTCCACACATTGCTTAGTGCTATTTATTCAATAAACACATACAGTAGAGAACCTTATGTATTTCTTTAAGGTGATATAACCCATGGTGACCAGAAGTTATTGACTATTATCAGCACTCCGTTGTACTTGAATAGATTAATGTGGAACTTATATAAAATTCAGAACTTTCTGAGCAGCTTCATGTGGTTTTGTTCAAGCTATCATTGTGTAATGTACACTACATAACTTCTTATTAAACACTTAGGAACATAATTTCTACATGTTTGTGTTTTTAAAGAATTAAAATCTTGCCACCAACTTCTGCAGTAGTTTTCTCCTTATTATATGTCTGGTCCTGTAAGATCTTTTCTCATAAGCATTAATGTAGTAAAAGTTGATTCTGGTATGAATGGTTCAACTAGATTTACAAGAAGTGGTTGAATGTTTTTTTATCATTTTTGTTACGGAGTGTGTGTGCCTTAGGATTATAGAAAAGATTACCTGTATCTTGAAACTTGCAATATTTATCATCTTTTGCAAGGGGATTGTAGATCAGGTGCAAGAATTTCTCAATATTATATATGCTCTAAACTTGTTTTGGCATATTAATCTAGATTATTTTAAAATCCAGAAGTGTGCTTTATAGGGATCCAAGCTGGATGTGAGGAAAAAAATCCTTATTCTCTGCCTTTTGGCAGAGAGGAGTAACGGATAGAAAAGGAAGAAAATGCTCTTCTTTTTAAGTGAATGTGTTCTTCCCATAGAATGTACCAACAAAAAGTAGATCAAGACACTCTTGCTTGGAGACACTCATACCATCTGACAGGAAAGTGATCTTAATTAATTTAAAATCTAGAAGCAACAGTATTTCTTCCTGAGTAAATGGTTGGGAGACCTTAATTACACATTGCTCTTGAAAGCACAGATTGCACTTAGTTTCTTTTTGGTCTTTCACACTCAGACTTTGGAAAGTATTTAACTTACAGGAAGTAAGGGAGCACTGAATTTACAGGCTGTTACTGAGTTTTCTCCGTATGTATCTAGCTACTTAGAAAGAATAGGAATTTAGTGAAATGTTTTGGGGTTGGATATTTTTGTTTTGGTTTGGTTTTTATAACAGAAAAGTCATCCAATACCTTCAGCTGGATTTTGGCATCAAAATTTTAAAAAGCATTTGCGTGTAAAAAGTAAGTTTTGACAAAAGCAAAGGAAATGGCAAAGTGTTTAAGTTGTGAATCAGTATCTAATTATGTCTAATCATGATTTAGTGCTCCAGTTAAGAATATTTTATAGTGTGAAACTTTGCTCTAGGTGAATAGCGACCAGCTAGAGGAATAATGAGTGACTAATTGTATATCTAGATTCATTTCACTTATTAAATGCACTTTTATGAATGAAATGTAAATGTTGAATGGAACTGTGGTTACTTCTGTACATGAAAACTGTAGTTATGAAATCTGCATGGTTTTGTGGCATTTTAGGGAGAAACAATTTTGTTTTACTTTAATGTTTGGATTTTATCAGAGACACATTTAAATATTAAAATATTCTCATACAAAATATTTTTGTTATTCCAAAAGATACTGTATTAAACATCATTAAAAGGATGGACTATTTCATGTAAAAAACAAAGTTCCTCATTCATTGCATTTTTACTCTACACAAGAATCGTTTGCCTTATGCTGCTAGATTCTTTGAAAAGAAAATTTGGCTAATGCAGTGCTAAAAATTTTTCTGACACTACTTTTTCAGATGTAATTCCTTTCTTGAATATATCATTAGTGGACAATGCAGGAGCTTGAAACACAGAAGATTTCATATACAAGCTTCTTTGAAGAGTTGTAGTAAAAGCTGCATTTAAGACTTTGCCAGTGTTAAAATAGCTTCCAGCATCTTGTTTCTTGTGACTATTTTAAGTTTTGTAATTAATATTAGGGTTTCAGTATTTTCTCAGTTGCAAATACTAGGGAGTGGTAACAGATTGATTTCCGTTTCCTGTACAAACAAGTTTTGAGTTTGGGAAGGTCTTCTCAACATCCCTCAAGGTTTTGCAGTTAAAAGTCTCACAAAACAACTTTCCCTTTTCACATTACTTGTAGGACGCTAAAAGGAAGGGTTTCTTGTTTGGTAGCCATAGTTTGGTCTGGTGTAGCAGCGATACTGACTTCCTTATTCCCAGGCATTCAGCAGAAACTTGGGAAATTTAGCACTTTACACAGAAAAATAAATTTGTTCAAGTCGTTGGGAAAAGGGAAGTGATATTTAATGGAAGAAACGGATGGTTTGGGCCATTGTCCGAGTCCTTACTTCCTCCACTTGTCAAACTGGAACAGAATCTTGAAGTCCTTTTAGATTCATTTTTATTACAAGACGCAAAGCTAAGAGACTAGAAAATTGACTGTTCTTTAAAATATATCTCTTTGAATTTATACACAATCCATGCATTTCCATTTGAGTCTTCTAATGATTACGTTTTGAGTAAAACAACATACATAACCAGCAATTTCATTAGACACAGAACTGATCCAACTCGTCTTATGTGCCCAATTTTACTTCCTTAAGATGTGTGACATTTTTTCATTCTCATAGTGCTTCTCAGGTATCACGGAATCACCTCCTTAAAAATAACATATGTATCTGAGATTGTGGTAGTTTGAGAGCTGTTTCATTGCATATGTTTGCATTTGCAGTCGGAAAATGTCACACTAAGCTCTTACCAAAACACACAAAAAAATTTCCTCATTTAAAAATATGTCAGAATATTTGGACCAATTTGATTTGCCAGTTTTTCATTCTAGAAGCATGGATTTTTTGAGTCAGAGTTGCATGTTATAAAATTAAAGGAAATACTTAGACAATCACAGAAAAATCATGATAGTGTGTGCATAGAAATACACAGTTTTGGTGTGTTTGTGTGTGTGTATGTCTCACAAGAGGTATGAAAGATGAATGTTCTTCTTAACTGAAAAGTTCTTTTTTCACTCTAAGGATATTTAAAAATCATTCTATCCATTTGGTGGAGCAATAGCTTAGTTAATGAAATTTGATATTTTGGAATTTTTCATTGTTGTGTAACATCTGTAAACATGTTCCCAAACCTTACATGCAGTTCTGTAATTAACATAGTGTTTCCATAGTGTTTTGTCAATGAATAGAAAAAATGCTATTTATACAGATGGGGGAAAAAATTAATTTTCCTCAATAATATAGTTGTTAGATTTTGGTGGGCTTAAAATATAAGCCATCAATGCAAAATCTGGTTTTGTTGTTACCTGCTTAAAATCCCTGTAGGTTTTACACATTCCAAATGAGCAGTGAGGTGTAGTCCAGCCCTCTGTCTGTATAGGGGTAAGGTCAGTTAAGAAGGAAAGTATTTTTAACTTGTACAGAAGACCTGTACTCTCTGATCCCAGCACTTAGTTTCTTTATTTTCCTTCATTTTTCTCTCCATGTAATGTACATAGAAAGTTAATGATGAAAGAGTGGTAAAGTATTCATTGAAACTGAAAATTATAGTATTTGCAAATATAAAATCATAATTTACATAAATTTTATAGTCAAGAACATTATGAATGTAAATATGCCTTCATCTATTCTCAGTCTTATAATGCCATTCGTTGTCCAGTGGGAGATGAAGAGTGATGTTGAGACTGCCGTTTAACCTATTATAGCAGCCTAAAGAAATTAAATAGCCTTGATGTAAATATGAGGTGGGAAAAGAGTATTCATCTCCATTAAGTGACATAGAAAAACATGGTAAGAATAACAGACGGGTGGGTATGCATTAAGTGCTGAAGTCTCTAAATTTGGACACTAATTATAACCACAAGGACAATTGCCTCCCACATACTTAAAGTGTAATTTCAGTATGTGTTTTCAGACCAAAAATATGCTTCACAGTTCTTTAGGCACCAAATATGGATTTTCTCTTGCATTCTTTTTTCATCTGATACGTGATTCCTTTTCCCCAGCTATTAAATGAGGGCCTAATACTAAAAAGCTGACTTCATTATGTACTCCTTGGTACAATTAGATCTTTAGACCTTGTATTTTACTAGATCTCATACTATGCTGAGGAAGTCCTACCCATTTTATAGTGCCATAAGCAAATGTTGCACCATTATATTAAAATTATTTGGTGCAGTTGTTTCAGCTTCATATTAATGTTACATACCCCTGTGGATGACCGGTAGCTACTGAACCTGTTGCACAACATAAGTCACTCTTACTTTGTTTCTTCATGGTGTATTCTTGTAAAGATAGATAATGTACTTGCACCCTTTCCTAAAACTATTTTTATGTTACATTAGATAAAGTAATTTTTATATTGAGTAATTGCATTAAAGTATGACCGATGGTATCATAAATGAAAACAGAGGTGTTGTATAAAACTACCTTTTAAAACTATTTGAGTATGGCAGTTTCTTTAGTATTCAGCAGTTTTCCGTGCAGGAGAAATAATTTTGATTGTTTAGCCATTCCATCTTTAGTATAAATCAAGGTAAAGCATTAATCATTAAAAAAAATTCAAATCATTACTTCACCTTTACCTTGATATTTAATATAAAAAATTGCATTATGTCATTGCCTAACCTGATGTAATAATTAAAACATGGTATTTCTAGACTGAATTTGTCTGATGTTTTTCAGTAATTCTGTCTTACTATCCTTTTCTATGATTGATTAGATAGTTATTGGCTATTACACCTTCTCTACATGTACTAAGCTGTAGATTTCAATCAAGTCATCTCTAATCTTATTATAAATAAACTAAATATACTGATCTTTTATCCATCTCACACACACAATAAAAAGGATTTCCTGACTGTAATTCTTGTAACACTTTTTTTGGCCCTTTTAATTTCAACTTCCTTTTGAATTAGATACCAGGCCTGGTTATAGCATTCCAGTGATGCCATATGTGCAGATAATTTCAAGTCCTTAGTACTACCATATATTTCTCTGTAATGCACCCAGGAATTGTTTTTAGCTTCTTAGCTACAGCAACATAGTAAGAGCAAAAAAAGCATTTGGTTATTTACAATGACTTGTAAGTTCTTTAGGGATTCACTGCTTTTTAGGATGTAATCCTCCATTTTATGTGGCCTGTCTTGTAGGTTCTTAATGTTCTTAAGGTAAATAAATTAAAATAATGTAATTTCTACTCTGAGATTTACTTAATTTATGCAGCTTATTGGAAGGATTTTTACTTACTTTTGTCATCACAGAGCTTCAGCTTTTTACATAATAGTGCAGAATCAGTCGATCACGTTTTATGTGTATTTTGTGTGATTGATATTTTTTAAAAGACAATGAAGAGGACTTCACAAGCATTAGAGCATTGATACAGCATGAAGAAGGCTTATAATGTGTTTGGCTTCTGCTGATACCTAATGATATGGCAAAAAAGCACTCTTCTACAGGGCTGCTTTTAAGATGCAAGGGAACCAGAGGAATTAAGAATAATAGATAGCATATCTTGGATTAATTTTTTTAAAATTTGTTTTTACGGGCAGAAGCACAAAAATCTTGTCTTAATCTTTCTTTTAGGTATGCTGCTTATTTAGGTTTTAGTAACTTGTAATTTAAGATCACAGTTATTAGGTGTATTTCTGCATTTTATATATCGCTCCCAGATGCTACAGTATTAGTTTTTATCACTGCATATTTTATGAAATGTCAGCCTTCTGTTGGCTGTTCATGCAGCATTGTTAGTGATCAAAGCCACAACATAAAGGAGAGGAATCTAAACAGTTGGCTTATCTTTGTCCTTCATTGTGACACAATACCATAAAATTACTTTACTAAATAAAAGGCAGGCAAAGCTTCGTGTAGCACACTGTGAAAAGGTGAACTTTTTGTTACACTCAACAAAATAGACAAACTCTTCTGGGTGATATTTTTTCCAAGGAAAGTAAAGTTAGCAGTGGTATCTTTGGAGTTTGGAAAAAGTTTTCATCTTTTCCTGTGTTTTTAAAGCACAACTATATAAATATATGTGTGTGTGCATGTGTGTGTGCACGTGCTTGTATTGTAATGCTATTATAAATCTATCCTTTAAAACCTTCTGAAATGGAAGAAATGTGTCCTTTGGAGTAATCTGTATGGGGTGTTGTGGACTTCTTTGGGATACAATTAATCAAGATGTTATATCACTTGAAGAGGGATAATTGGGAAGATAATTGGTAGTCTTTACCTTATGAAAACTGCTGGTGATTATCAAGTATATTTGGCTTTCATTTTGTTTTTTCACACATGATATTATTTTGAGTTTATCCAAATTCTTGGTTAAAAATATCAGAATATCACTCAGCCTTAATTTTTCTGCTTGCCTAAGTGAGTTGTGTGTCAGAACTGAAATAATAAAGTAGGAAAAACTCTACAAGCTCTGAAGATATTCTAGGAATAAAAATCTTGAATTATTTTGATCAGCTGTTGTGTATGCCCTGCACAGCAGTTGGTTCAATCAATTTTATGTTTTGGGATGGTTTTATTAAAACGAGCTGCTGCTTTCAGTAAATCATTGTAAAGATGCTAGCTTTCTATGTGCGTTTTGAGGGCCTGCAGCTTACCAAGGCAGTGTCTTAATATAAACAGACTTAACTTGGCTTCTCAAGAGGCTGGGCTGAATCAGTAACCCCTTTTCCATGTGGAGTATTTATTAAGATGGGACAGGACACAAGAAAGGAAATACAGTCTCCTAATATGATAGTGGCACAGGAAGTAAAAGAGGAAAAGTATTTCTATCGTATTGTGGGGGCCTATGACAGGCATGTCAGTCAACAAGGCTCTTGACAGTATCTCTTAAAAAAGATGATGATGCACACTACCTGATTGCATGTGTTTGTGTTTGCCTTCCCAACTGCTGCTAGTCAGGAACTTGTATGCATGTATCCTCTCACAGTATGTGATCATATTTTGATAAATGTTTTAGAGGTTTTGAACAAACCAACAGTTCTTCATGACATTGTGATCAAGATGGCCACAGTGCTCCATTTTATCTTGGCTTTATGGATGAGATGGTCATTTCATCCATCTTTTCTTAAAAGCTGGCACAGGAAGGGATCATTCCCGCATACATTCAAAGATATTATTATTTCTTTCTTGATGTGCTTCAAAAATACAGCAGGTAGAAAACAAACTGTTATCGAGAGAATTAAGGTTGAAGATGTTTGGTATTAGATGTTCAGTTAATTAATTCTGAAAAGTGGAATTTAGGAAAACAAAACCAAAAAATCTGACAGTGGTAGGTGGTGACACTTAATGCCACTTTAAGAGCTGGAAACATGCAAATGTTCAAGCAGGTTCTCTTACCTTTAAGACACTGATGAATCTCTTTGATTCCCTGGCCAAGAAGTCGAGCATTAAACACACAGCTTTTTTGTATCCACTTGCAAACCTAATACACTCCAATTGCAGTGACCAAAAGTCAAGTCTTGATGAAGCATAATATGTAGTGGTACTTCTTTCTGTATTGATGCTTTGTGGTCCACAGTTTCATGAAGAGGTAGTAAATAGATGGGATGATAGCTCTTTGTTAATATACTGGATATAAACAAGGTAGCTTAGTGCCTTTTAACCTGATATTCTTGTATCTTGATGTGCTCTCACACAGCTGATATGTTTCGGAAACTTAATTTCACTTTACAGATGTTTTGTATATGTATATGTGCAAAATATTTTGTAGATGGGTTCCATATTTTGTGAGCATAAATGTGAGCTTATTTCCAGAGAAAAAACTTCCATGACTGTTTTGACCACCTTTTCCAGCTAGTTCCAAAGTCAGTCTTCAGGTAAATTAGTATAATGGTTCGTTGAGAATTTGTCCATGCTAATACCAGCAAAACCGAAGGTTTTTCAGCCTCTTTTTAATGCTGTTATGCTCAGATCTCTAACCTGAGGGTTATAAGTGTAACTGACAGAGAAAATTGAGCAAAATTGATAGTCATAAATTTCTTAATAAGGTACAAATTGTTGGTTTGGACTTGACTCCCAGTCGATGAAAATCGTGTTTCTGAAATGTAGCTGTATTAGTTCATGTAAGGGTTATCACAGTGCTTCTACCTGTGGTAGATTCTACCTATGGAGATTGCTGCTCTGCACTGCAGAGAGCTCAGTGAGGGTGACAAGTACTTAAAAACAAAGTTATGTACAAAAGATGCTGCAGCTGTATATTTAAGGACTTCATTTTGACCCCATCCTCTCTTTTTAGCAATGCATTTTTTGGATGCATTTTGCATTTTCATTTTTTGGTCAGCTTGGGTCCCTGGCCTACTAGAATTGGCAAGGAGAAAAGTCAGCAAGGTTTCTAGGAAGCTGTCTTCAGTATACCTTTTTAGTTAATACGCAGATTAATAGTAATGATAAGTACAATAGGAACTGTGAGTGTTGGGTCACCTGAAAGAATTAAGATGCATTCATGGTAGCAGTAGAGTAACTCAGGTATTTTCAAAGCTAATGAATTTTTAGTTCAGAATTTACTGTTAAAATCTAAAGTACAAGTTAAGCCTTTCCCCAGAGTGAGAGGGGCAGGATTGGAAAGGGAGGACAGGGCCTTTGGCATTAGTAAAGAAGCTGTTCACTAAAGAAGCAATCTGACCAGCCAAATGAGGAATTTCCAGCAAGGAGGTTCTTTCTAACTGGGGCAAGATTGTGAGAATTAACGTTGGATTTTGATGCATTAATTAATCCCAGTTCACACTTCTTCCAAATCTACATTTGTAAGTATTCAAGCTGATAAACATTTTTTGTGTTAAAAACATGCAAAGGTAAAGGAAGATGCTTAGAAAGCTCAAAAGAGCTGAAGAGTGCTTCAGTTTGGATGATATCAACAGAATGCTGAGGAAATATGAGCATTGCAGAAATTTTGGCTGTATTAAATGTCCTACTTTGCTCATAGAATGTATGCTGCTAAGCTCTTCCATGTAAATACTGGCAAAGACCCAGGTTTCAGTTTCATTGAAGTCTACCCCGCCTGTAATAATTGTAGTCAAGAGATTGCTGTATTTATGTATTCATCAGGTACACTTTGTTTAGTTGTGAAATTAAAATGTGTCAAATTGTTATTCAGATATGAATGGAGAGTTCATATTCCTAATTTTTATTGTACTCTGAGAGGATTACAATTTCACCTAGAGGTTGGTTATTGTGTAAGAGTGTTCAAAAGAAATTTAACATGTCCAACTCCTGATTTGGGAAAATAAAGACTGATAGTTTCCTTTCACAGCAATTGAGAAGGTTACTGTTTTGAAATATGTATGTGTTTGAGGTTGCAAAGGGGCTAACAAGAAGAAAGATAAATGCCTCCTGCATTTAACTGTAGTGCCATTCCAATCAGTTCAAGAACAGCTTGCTTAAAGGTGGGATGTGCAGCACTTTTCTGGTCTCCTTGTTGGATCACCCACCAGTCAGTGCGGTACTGTGGCTGTCTTTCTAACTTTGCATCTCATGAAACCTGAAGAGAGAAGCTGCTGAGATAAGATAGTTGAAGCTAATGGTGATAGGCAGTGATCATGTCTTCTTACTGGTGAATTGGCAAACAAGGACTATTCTTTCTCTTCATAGTGGCTAAAGAGGGATGAGCTCAGGAATGTCTGAACTTTAGGCATGAGAGACTTTCAGACCCAGGAGGACAAAAATAGGTCAGTTTAGGCTTGAACAGGATGGGCATGCTGTCTGTAAGGATGAGTAGACTTGAATAGCAAAACAGCAAAGATCTTCCCTTCTCACTTCTTCTTGTGTTTTGAATTGCATTATGGCTTTTAACTTCACATAAATGTAGATGGTATACAGAAAACAGTGTTTATGTAGAGTATATGTAGAAAAGATGGTGTGTGCTTTTATTGCTCTTCATTTTAGAGTTGTGGCGAGATGGGAGGAGGAAGATGGACTAAAACATGTTCACAGTTCTGAGGCCTATTAAGGAAGATCTTGGCTGTGTAAACATACAGTTTTATCTGCTAAGTCCTGTAAATGTAATGGGGTAAATTATTTCCACTCCTCTGAACTTACTGTCTTCTCAAGGTTTTAGATTTTAAACTTAACTTTAACAACTTGATATTATGTGAACAGCACAATGTAATACCAACATTTGCTGTATATTTAAATATGTTTCTGATATAGTTGACTTTCAGTGCTTTGTACCATTTAGTGTCAAGTGAATATTTTAAGTATTGACAATGAGAAGTGAAGAAAACCCCACAGCTGTGGTATCTTACATCACTAAAATTTGATTTGCACAGGCTTTTGCTTTTTAGTACAAGCTGAAAGTAGAAATGCTGAAAGTTTAGAGGCTAAACTCTTGGCATATCTTGGGCAAGGATGGGGGTGTCAGTGACATTCCACTTTTAATTCATGAGTAGAAGACTAGATTTTTTTGGGAAGTCCCTTTATTTTTATATTATAGGCCATTGTAGCCCATTTTTTGATTGTTTTCTTAGCGTATTTTCTTCTTGTAGATAGTCTGAAGTGTTTTCTTTACTATGCACCTGCTATTCCTCCAAACAAATTTAATGCTTCATCTATACTGAGCACCCCACAGGAATGCATGACTTAGGAAAGGGAAAAAATCAGCAGAAAAATAGGTGGTCTGAGCGTTTATGTGTTAAATATGCATGTTAATTAGAAAAAATTAGAAAAAATATGAAAACAGATGTTACATAAATTATTTCAGTCTCAGGATAGTAGTAACTTATACACTGACAATAACTTTTATACGTGCATGTATATGTGTATGTCTGTGTCTGGAACATTTATGCAACTGCTACATGGATAGCACTAGAAAAATAACTTCTGGCTTAGATAGGCCTTCTGAATATCAACATTTGTGGGTGTTTTTCTCCTCTCTTGTGCTCTCCATTGAGCTCCTGAAAGCAGGTTCCTCAAAAAGATGCTGCCAACAGAATCAGTTGTATCGTAAGACTCATGGGGAGTATTTGAGGTAACTGGCACTAAATATATGCAAAACATTTTTCTCTGCATATTGCTATTGTATTAGGCAGCAGAAATTTTAATATGTAAGTCCTTTTTGTTCTTACATAGCCCATTCTTTACTTTGGTCTCTTTATTTCTCTTAGCTCCTCTGCTGTTGAAAATAAAATTCCTAAGGCTTTCTAGTAGAAGGTACTCCAGCAAAGACAACTAAAATGTTGAGAATGTGTTAACAGAAGAGAGAATTTTGTAAGTGGATATTCATGTTAGAATTCATCTGCTCTTAGTGAAGTCATTTTGTCATTTTATAAAGAAGACACTTCTGACTGACAATCAATTTTCTGAATATAAATTCTGATATAATTTGAATAATTACATAATTTCTGTCCACGTTGAAAAAACAGACATATGTGCAGTTCGTTTTCTAATTATCACTACCAGAGACTGAAAAGTTAACTTCTCAGAAAGTGAAGGCAATATAGCATGTAGCAAGGGGAAATGTTGAAAAATAAAGACCTGTAGCCTTCTGTAATTTTTCATATAATTATTTCCGTATAACATTCTACTTTTCTAGTTTGATAGCTTCCGTATTCTTTGAAACCTTGTATGTTTCTGGTTTGTAAATTTAATTTTTTTTCTTTTTTCTTTTTTTTTTTTTTTTGGAAAATCCAGCATATGCTGTAGGAAGGTAAAAGGCTGCAAAATACAGACAATGAATTGTGGAAGCAGACTCTAGCAGATTGGATTGTTAGTATTGAAGACTTTTTAAAACAGTGTTCAGAGCATGCAATTGCTATTCCAGCAGATGCATTACACTAGTAAATGTATGACAATGTGGTACTGTAAGAAAATGAATTACAGAAAACTATTAAGAAATCTTATTTATGTCTTGAAGAGGAAATATATTACCATAAATCCTACTTTATACCAATAAATTGTGTTGCCTACACAGAATTATTTAAACAAGAAAAAAAATCAGTAATGTGTTAATCCTTCACTGTACATGTATTAATTCACATTGGAAGAGTCAGATCTCATGGGGACAAAAAGAGATTGTATAAAAAGGAGTAAAATGCTTCCAGCTGTGCATCTTAAATTTTCAGGAAAAAAACTACTTTGGAAATGTCAATATCCGGTCTCCAACTAAAAGTGGTGATGACATCGAAGCCTGTTTGAGCTACCTTTTTTTTCTGAGTTACTGTTGCATTTTCTTTGCTAGACTTACATATTTTCATGAGCAGGCAGCACATACTGATGATTCTTGTCCCCTGGAAGATATTTATTTTATTGTTACTTTATAATGGAATAAAAGCAACCTTGACCTCTGAGCCCACACCTGTTAGAATACCTCCATGCCATTTCTGCCCTGGTCATTTTAAGGAAGTAACTCAGTTGTGCACTTGCATGGGTTTTGGCTTTGGTGGAAATATCCAGATTTTTCTCCACAGTCAGCTGAGAGTAAGAACCTGTGGTCATTGTATCCTGGTGCTCTTACTGTTGCCAACATTAATAAAATAATAATGGCAAAATTGTAATTCCTGCTCAAAATAGTAACCATCCATTAGTTTTGTGATGTTGGGAGGGAGCAATACATCTGCATTCAGCCATCGTTGTAGTTGGATGTAGGGTAGATATATGCAGTTCAAATGCATTTCTACGAGTATTATGAACCCCTATGATTTTGCTTCAGTAAAAATATATGGCTACTGAAATTTTATTTGGCCATTGATCATAGTGAAACTCCTCTGCTGCCAGTAAGCAGTGGTTCATTCATGTAGCATTCTCTGTTATTCCTTGGCCTAGTGACCTTCTTTCCAAATTCTGAAAGAAATTAGGGGAGAGCAGCTGCTTTGCTTTTGAAAACCACAACCTAGCACAATGAGAACCAGGCCTTCCAAGAATCTCTGCTACTATTTAGGCATCAATGAATAGTGATAAAAAGACTTAGGAAAAATTTGTGAAAGAAATTATGACATCACTTTGTTTATAAATTAAATACTGTATATTAACCCTGTGGGCCCTCGCAGTGCCATTTGTTTTGGTCTGTCTTCATTACTGTCCATATATAGTTAGACTTGGATATTCTTATTCTGGTGTGGCCTTCTAGTTCTCTGGATCTGTAGCTAAATATGTGGATCATTAATGATGCTGAAGTTTGAATTCAACCTCCCCTGCATCCTTGCTCTTCTGTTTAGAATTCTGTAAGATAAAGGATAAAAATAAAGATAAGGGTGAAATCTGTGACCTGTAGATGGAAATGATAAGGCCTTCTGAGGCAAAAGATACAAGAAATAATGCTCTTAAAATATTTTGGCTTTCAATTATTTCTGTAATTGCTTTTTTATTGTTAGTAGTGGTATGAACAAAACATAGAAGTTTGTGTTCTGTTAAAGCTTGGTTATTCCAGTATAAAATTCTTCGAATAGCTGAATAGCTAGAAAACATAGCAGGCTTTCCCACTTTTTTATATATCTTGGTTTTACCCAAGTTGATTTATATTTCAGAGTTTTCTCATTATTATGAGCACTAGCACATTAAACACTTGAGAAAAAAATAAACATCTCTGATCTAAAAAAGCGTGTGTATACATACACATATATATAAATGTTTCATTTTCACAAATCTGATTGTAGTAGTAAAGATGATATTGTTTGTGTTACAGTAAGCATTTGTATTTCATGCGATTCTACCTGTATATTTTTTCCTACCCTCTTTAATAAATATCAAGGTACTTTCCAACCCAGCAATATTTCTTAGTATGACTGGCTTTAATACTATATCCCTATTTATTCATACTCATTAATATGACTAGAATTTTTATATGGGGAAGTTCTCTCTCATTCACTTTTCTGGGAAGGCTATGATTTTTGTAGGTATGTGCTTCCATCTGTCAATGCTAGATGATGCCGAATTGTAGGAATGTTCCTTGTGTTTGAAACAGAAGGTAGTAAGGCTTTTGGCTATAACTTAGTTTTTGTTGTGAATTTGTTTCATGATTTCTGATTGGCTTTTGAGAGATCTCTGTCTGGTGTACCAAAAAAAAAAAAATCTTGTCATAGAAAACTCTGCTTTGGTTGACAAGATGTGTGGGAGAGCAGACGTAGCATTCAGCAACTTTAGGCTGTAGTACTTACTCAATAGAGATAAATACTCCCTTTGATTCCTGTTGATAAAGGTGATCCTGTAGTCTGAGCTGCTGAAAAGATGCTCCGAAGCATTCAGTACTAGTTGACACTTGCAGAGAGCTAGAGGTGATTCCGAGGGGTGGTATGATGCAACAGTGGTCCCTGTGAAAGCTGATCGGTTTGTGCAACCTCACTAAATAGGTCTCAGTGCAAACCTGAATCCCAGACGTGGGGATTGTCAGAGGTACTGCTTAAGGAGCTAATACGTGAGCTTCTGTTTCTGTATTGTGTCTTAAAAAGAGCTTTCTGCCAACATTCTTCTCTTAAGCATTTTTGATATTTTTGCTTTTTCGTCTTTATTCAGGGGAGCAGTAGTATCTGTGCTGCAGTTTCTTGGTGTCTCTTTTGTGTGCATATATATCTGTATGTAAGTTATGTGTGACAGGGAGAGAAGGTGCAAATAAGTGATATAGAAAGTGGTGGAACTCAATGTTTGAAATGTTTTCCTATAGAAACTGGTTCTGTAGTCCGAGATTTATTCAGAAGAGGAATATAGAGGAATGTTTTTGTTGCTGGAGAAAGTTGCTTCATGTCCAAGGAAGAGGGTTGTAAGGAATGATTTCATCCTGAAATTTTTAGAGATCCTGAGGATTAGCCCATGTATATACTGGGCTGAAAAACAAGAAACTGGGAAAATTGTTGAATTATGGGAAATAAATGCAGGAAAGCCCAGGATGGTATTACTGTCTTAACAGCAGTTAGTGGTATTCCTGGGGAAATACTGTCAAGCATTTTTTCACCAGGTGCACTGTAAGCAGTGAAGGCTCAGGTATAAGACCTTATGGAAGTCCACCTGGAGTGAGGAGTAGTGGAAACTGTCTGCATTCATTAGTTGAATGAAAATGAGAGGGAAAAAAGTGTGTTGTTACTGCAATCTGAATGTCTCACAGGAGCAACATTGCCAAGAGTACTCTTAAAACAGGTATTGAAGTGACCATGTAGTGTAGTTATGAATATCACTGAACAGCAGAAAATACATCATTTTTCTTGATTAGCTACAAAAATATTTGAAGGAATTTTTTGAGCAAAAACAATTCTGTAATTTTATCTATTCCTGATTTCTCTGAACCTTTAATATTTCGATGACTAGTCCAACAGGAAGGAAAGTTATTACAGTAGTTGAATAGTGAGAAAAAAATTATTGAAAAATGTTCCTCTTGCTATGAATAATACAGTAAGAGTTACATAGGCAGATGAAGCAGGTACTTTCTTTAATATGTAGTCTGATTTTCCATATATGCTTATAATTGTTCAGTAAGAAATTTGCCAGAAATACACTGTGCCTATAATTAAAAAATAATACACATGAAATGTAACAGTAGAAGGTCTGCTGTTTTATTGCATGTTAGCAATCTGCAAAGTAAAATCTTAATCCTTATTTTTAAATTACTCTGATAGCACCAGGATCCATAACTCTTGAATATCCTTGTTTTCAGGTATTTTTCCCTCCACTCACATTTCATACTTAATGTGGAGGATAACACATTCCAGTGCATTGTGAAACATATTTAAAGCAAACCTAAACATAAAAATGCAGAAATTACAAACATTGCAATAATTCTAATGTTCCACTCCTCCTAATCAGGTACTGGTAGTTGCATGTCTGGAGGAAAAGGGAAAGAATAGTTCTAAATTCAGTAAATAAGGTTAAAACCTGTAGTTAAAACCACTTCTGTGAGTAGTTGATCCCAGTGTGCATGAGTTTGTGAAGACTTCTGTTTAATGACAAAGTGAGCAGTGAATTACTTTCTTGCTATAAGCAAGGGATAGATTGCACACTTGGTTTTGTCTTTCCACAGTGTGCCTCAACCCCAGAAAGTAGATAATAACAGTAGAATAATATTTGTCAAATGTTTCTTGGGACAGGAAAAAGTATAAATTGGGCTACTTAAATGTGGAAATCCTAGTAAACACAGGCTGGTTAATATTTGTAGTTGGGAATCTTGAAGTGCTTTACAAACAAGAATGGATATTAGTTATACTGTGGGATTCAGCTGAGAATACTGGCCCTTCCTAGGAGCTGATCTGAAGAAGCTGAAATGCCAGTGAAGCATTTTAGTGCCTGAAGTTTGTAGCTGAATTTGATGAGTTTATAAATTTACCTTTCAGTTGTTTCTGAGAACGATACAAGCTTGTAAACACCTTCCCTGCCCTGGGACTCAATCAAGGTCTTCCAGTTTGTGAAACTTGGAGAAATTTCAGAAAATCCATGCAATACTACAAGCAAAAGGGTGCTTCAGATGAGCATGTGTTGCTCATGTAGTTAGCCAGCACCTCAGCCTGTGCAGTATGCTTACAGTGTTTGCATCGGACTCAATTTCCTCGTTTGTGGTTATCCTTGCATTGAAGCCGTTGTCACCCAGAGAAGGTTTGTCCTTTCCTGGTTACTTCTGGTTCACCATCAGATTTATAGAAATAATGTTAAGAAATTCATCCCTTGCTTACTGTGGATTTTCTGTAACTAATGGCTCTTACAGTACAATATTAATATTCTAGCTCCCAAATTTCCATGGCTAACCTTGCCACATCTCTAAGGTGTTTAGCACAGAGATGGCACCATCCCCAAGGGGGGATTGCAGGATGTTGCAGGTATCTCTCCTTGGACAGTGGGGTCAAGTTACAGAAGTTTTCAGTATTCCCCTGTTTGTTCTTAGACTTTGCCTACAGCCAAGTAGAAGACCTTATCATCATTAACTTGTTATAGGGAAAAAATCCCAGCATGATGGGGGAGTGGAAGAGCAGGAGCAGCTGGAGATACGGGAGACCACAGAGCAGCACAGGGATCTGGCCAGTGCGGACAGCTGCAGGCCAGAGCCTCTGGTCAGCAACAGGCTTTACCTGCTTACTCTGGCACCAGGCATTTGGGAACTCTGACATGGATTCCACTCTCCCACATCAGCTTATCTTGTCTCAACAGCATTTTTGAAGGATGAAACATTCTTTTCTTCCCTAATACTACAGTCATTTAAATGTGGTGGGTTTTTTCTGGTTTTGTTGGTTTTTTTCCTGGGGGAATTGTTAGACAGTGCTTGACATCAGTTATTCTTCTCTCTTTAAAGGCAGAAATAGATACTCAAATTCTTAAATTGGAACTTTTTAGAAAAGGCTGTCAGTCCTCTGATTCTGTTGTATACAACCTGAGTCTATGCAGCACTGTCTGTTATTTCCATGATGAAATTTTGCATTTTTATGAATACCTTCTTTAAATGGAGAGAGTTTTAAACAGGTAATTTTTGCATTTCTCATTTTGATGGTATGATCTGTTTGCATAGTGAATTCTGTATTAAACACAGTGATTTTTATTAAATGTTGATTATAAAGTGGTTAGACAAATGTTAAGCACTGTTACAAGTATAGTCCTCTATCAAAAAGTTGAGATGTCTAAACAAATTCTCAGACATTTAAACAAACGATTTATATACTTAAGTAGGATTTGTTGCAAACAAATGAAATGGATGTAATTTTAACTGAGTTGTTTGGGTTTTTTTTTTTTATTTCCTGAGCATTAGTATGAATGGAAGCATTTCTGTTTAAAGATGCTACTTCTCTTATGCTGGACTAATGGAAGTGGCTATATTATAAGGATGTTACACTTCTGATAATGGGAGATATGTTTATATATACAAATGCATATATTTTTCTTAAATCTGGTTTGATACTCCAATTCCCATTGTTAGGTGTAAATTAAAAAAAATTTTACTCTGGTAAGGGGTTCTAAAGCCTTGACATTATTTTAATCTGATAACGAATGGCTCTGAGTTCATGTTCTTTCAGTTGTTGGCAACAAATCTAAACCTGTGTTTTTTGGATTTATGAGGATAAGTCCTGCTTTGGCAATCTTGTAGATCCTCAGGAGAATAGTTAAACAGTGATTAATCATTGTTTCTTCACTGAGTGTGCAGAAAAGAATGGAAAAGCTGCATTTCACACTTCTGAAGCAATTAATCCCCATGATCTTAGCCAGGTTTGTCTTGTAGATAAGTTGGGATACAAAACTGTACCTAATTTATCAATGTATGCATGCCATAAAGTATAAAACACACAATTTATTTCATATCATTTATAGTCAAATGTAAAAAAAGAGTGACTTTGCCATATCCAAGAGTGTTTCTTACATTACCTTCATATAAACTAAGTACCAGAGATTACAATGGGATTCCTGTTTATTGTGCACATCTGGTGCAGTCACTATGCATTTTCTCATTCACTTGCTGGCATTTTTAGTGATTGTGGCATAAATCACCTTGCTAATCAGAAACATAAGTGACGGGAAGTCATCTCCTTTTTTTGAACAATGGGAAAAAACATATGGCTTCTTAGACAGGACTTGGCTGTTATACTATTTATGTGGCATTATATTCTGTATTTAGAATTTCATATTAATTGCCATGGTTTGATTGAAGGCATAGAATGCCCTGTGGTTTTGGCCAAAGTATTTGTTTTATGATCTACTCATGATGCCTTCCACACTTAATATTGTATTTGTGTATCAAAAAATGGAGCTGAACATGCAGGCTGTATTTTAAAATGTGGTAAAATATTTTAAAATGGTTTTTAATCAATATGAAATGAGTGTTGTGTGTTCTGAGTGACACCATATAATAGAAGACTGTTATAAATTGTGTGGCACAGTAAACAAGAGAAAAGAAATGTTTGCCCTTACAGGAAACACATATACTCTAAACTTCTCTCCCTGCACAGAAGAGGACTGTAGAAAATCAGACTAGGAGGTGAGACTGCTAGTTTTTATGAGGCAAGTGTATTGATAATTGTGCTTCTGAATTAAAATTCCCTGTGGGATAAAGCATATAATAAGATGCCAAAATTATATTAACATGTGAGGAAGATAATTGCACCCAAAAGCAATTCATGTACAATATCATTTTTGTGTATCTAGTTCTTCTTCTTACATGAATGTTTTGCACTTCATTTTGTGTCACTTATTTTGTGATTCATGACAGTGTTTACACCTTCAGCCAAGTAGTTTATTATTAATAATAATTCCTATGAAGAATTTTTAGTAGCCTTTTGAAAGAATATATTTATTTATGGCCAGTGGTTCAGAGTTTTATTTACTATTATATTATTTTTTTAAATAATTAATTAAACATGTAACCTAATTCAGTAGCATTATTGACCAAATTTCTCTAACCAGTGTGGAACTCAAGGTTATTGCATAGTATTGGAATGCACTAATAATTTCTGAATTGTCAGGAGTCTGTATATCTAAAGATCTTTATTCTCTGTCAGAAAACTCCTAAATAATTACAAAAAATGCTGAATTAAGTGTCTTATGATTAAGACTTTCATATCATGCTCTTGAAATCGAAGGAGTTAAGCAGGATGTAAAAAGGCACCATCCCAAGTAAGCAGTTATTATTGTTAACACCTCTCTGGAATTACAAATTCTGCCTCATTGGTAATAAAGAAAAATAGATAATGGAAGAATATAGAGTAATGCTAAGAAGCACTTGTTAAACTTTACAATGGAGGTCTCCACCTTCTTCGCTTAGATGTGGATCTAAATGCACATTGTAGAGATGCTGCTTTTGAAAGCTTGTCAGAAAGTATGTTTTTGCCTAAGAATTTGGCCTCTACTGGGAATTGTGGAAAATCCTAAGAAGGATACCTGAAACTAACTGACACGACATTCTTAAGATTACTTGTACAAAAATAGAGGAACTTCAAAAATAACAGGACAGCACATCACCTTAATTTTTTAATAGCTACTCGTTGTGAGTTTCCTGCTGTTTCTTCTGTTATCTTACATAGTGGAATAGTCTTTTCACTAAAAATTTTCAAATATGGTATGTTAGTTTAACGGAACAAATTCTTCAAAATTACTCTGAAATACACAATTACCCCTATTAAGTTTCTTTAAATGCTAAAAATATTTCTCATCTTTATAAAATGTCTCACTAAGATTGATTTAATAAATCTTATTTTCTTAGCATTTCTTTTTCATAGTTTCTACTCACTAAAAAAAGCAGCCTAAAAAAAATGCACATAAGCTTCCTGACTCACTCAGTATTTCTTGAGCATTTTAAGTGGACCTTTATGTGCACCCTTAAGTAAACAATTTAATTGAAAGCACACTTGATTTTCCTGGTGTGGTCCTAGGTTAGCCTTTTAGTTTGGATCAGGAATGTATCTTTGAAGCAGCTTGTCCCCAGTGTGCTTACGTTAATATTGCAGAATTGTGCCAGCATTGGGAAAATTGATTTCTTTTGGATTAAGCTAACTTGGAAGTTGCACACCATCAGTGTATAAATGGACTTCCTTTGTAATAGCTGCTAGGGGACTTTTGGTCCTGAACATGACTAGTTCAAATTAGAACTAACTTCCTCCTAAAAGATGTTTTGCTTGAATGTTGGTCCTCAGCATTAACTATTTCGTTCTGCCTGTCAGTCCACATTGAGCAGTTGCCACTTGCTGACATAGATCCACCTGTTGTAAATCTTGTAGAGGTACCCAATGGAACTCTTACTGGTTTGTGCAAAGTTCTGACTGATCACCAGGCTTGGATGGGAAACACATTTACCAATGCATGTATGTTTAATTATGCAAGTGGAATTACTGTCATGAAGTTTAGTTATCATATCTAAATACTGACTCAGTGGCAAAATTATCTCTCTTCTCCTTTGACGTTGTCCAGGAGTGAAACCCAGAAGTCAGCATTAGGTGCAATAACAGAAGGCTAAAAGGGAAAGGACAAAGGAGATGCTCATAAAATTGGGAGATGTAAGGGAATAAAGCTCTTGTACAATAAATATAATCCAATATTTTTCACAGGCATAAATCCACCAGTGCTGTAGTCTTTTAAGGGAAAACTGTTTTATTTACTTGTATGAATTATGGACAGAGGTTTTTACTTTATGCTTTTGTTCCTGGTAATTTAGACATTTCCTCTTGGAAAGAATTAGGTGAGATATAAACTGTAGACTTAAAATTTAAAGCTCTTTTTAAAATGGATAATAGTAGGGTTCCCCTCTTCACCCTAAACCCAAGGTTACTTTTGCCCAACACAGTGTAAAAAAATACTTTGGTTTACAGACACATTTTGATGAGATACATTTTAAAACACCAGTCAATGAACTGCAAAGTTCACTTTTTTTGATAAATAGTCAAAAACAACTCAGGAGAGGGTTAAAGACTGTGTTAAGATAAATGCATTCTTTTAATGAGGATGGTGGATAAAATAATTTACTTCATGTTAATACAGTTATTTAAAACTTAAATTTTGAGTTTGCAACCATCTGTCTCAAGGGCTAAGCTCACTATAAACTATTATAATCATTTAAATAAATAGAGGAAAAAACAATCCGTTCAATATGTTGAATCAATATGTCATGCTTTGAATATCTATATAATTTTCCTCACATTAGGATCCATGGCACATGTACGGTACAATATGGTCTATAAATAGGCCTGGAAAGAATATGACTGTATCTTGGACTGCATAGGGAATGATAGTGCTCCCCACAACTTGGTATGTGGTTTGCCTAGCAGCTGTCTCTCCCTGTAATCAGAGTGTGGTTCAAAACATAACCTAATGGTATTAAAAGAAGGCAGATTTTAATGGCTGCCAAGGCAACAGAGCATATCTTTGTCCCTTCTTGTGTCCAACGCAAGCAGGATCTTCATTTGGTGTATGCATTTCATTCCTTGCTTGGGCTTGGGAGAGGAACTACCCTTTTCTGCTCTCACCAGGGCTGTTCAGTGCTCCCACCTTGGAACGACGAATCGTGCAGTGTTCCTATCCAGTTTGCTTGGCCAAAGGAATTAAGTGCACATGGAGTCCATGTCTGGTTCCAGCGCCCACTAGGGCAGTGAATGTGTGTTGTACAGAGTCTTGTATCACTGTATAACAGTAACTGTATAACTCTGTATAACAATGACTCTAGTGACTTGGAAAATATGGATTGGAGCATGAGCTATAGGCCTGAGTAGCTCAGGAGTGCTGAGGAAAAGAAGAACAAAGAGGAGATGTTGGATGATCAGACATGGCTGAAATTCATATAAGTGTGGCTCTAAAGGAGATTTATAATACCTCAGTTTCAAGTTAGCGTTTTAGTCTTTTTTTTCCAGCAATTTTTATTGTTTTACTTCTAAGAATTATTTAATCATTTTAAAATAGGTTCACAGACTGTATTATGAAAATGTGGTGAAAACATGGATATTGTTAAAATAAGTGGCTTTGCAATATTTAAGATAGTATGTATACAGTCTAAAAACTCTGTAGAAAGAGCAGCATCCGAGTTTGTGTAACTGGAAATACCAACTCGATTATTGTAAACTGCCAGTGTGCTTCTGTCACATAGGAAGAGTAAAATTATATCTGTATTCTAGGAATGGGACAAAGGACAGCAGTGATGGAGTGGTAGAAGCAGAGTAGATCCTAAAGCACATTCTGGGTCTCCAGTCCATTAACTACATAAATTGAGAAGCTGCCATGTTCTTCTGAATTATGGAACAAGAAATCCCTTGAGGCTTTGCAGTGACATCACAAACTATTAGAGGTTTGGTTTTGATGTCACTAGAATCCCTTGATGAAGTCATGACCCAGTAATTCATTTGTCATCTGTATTTATGCTGAAATTAAAAATTTTTAAGACTAGATGGATGGATGAAGCTTCTTTGTGTTCTGTTCCTCACTGTTGGAAGTAACATACCATCTCAAGGATATTTAAAAGATAAATGCACTATTTCTCTTAGTGTCATGTCCTGCTGTTCTGCAGTTGAATCTAAATTAAAGCAAGTCAAATGGGTATCTGTTGTGTGGATGGAGAATACTAGGATTAGAAAAGAATATTGAAGATAAGAAATCTGGCTTCTTGTTTCTCTTGTGTCACTGACTCAGGCCATGTGAGCCTGTAAGAGCCAAATCTTGATTGAAACCATACTGAAATCTTTGTGTGCCTCCCTTTAAAGAGTTCCATGTGAACACAGAAAAGCGTAGTGTTCCATATACATGGAGTATTTTGCACCATTGGAGCCTTGACATATGGTTGTGGGTGTCACCTAGCATCCCTGTGCCTCAAACTCTGCATCCATAAGATGAGGGAAAAGCTTTGCAAGGTAGTTGAATTCAGCACTATTTGGAAATCATTGTGGTTTACATAAAGAACGAAGGAGTGTTGGTTTTTTTCCTGAAACAGTGAAGTCTGTTGCTGACTGGTGGGCACTGTTAAACACCTAGAATCCAATTCCTGGTCAGAATGCAAACACTCAAAATTCCTAGCACAATAATACCTACTGTGCTATAATAATATTAGATAACTTCTAACCACTTGCATGCTTGGAAACTTTTTAACAATGTTTTGTTTAATTCTGTTCTCAGTTTTATTCCTGTTTATCTCCTTTTGATATAGTATTTAGGAAAATCTAGATCACCTTATTAAGTTAGATGAAACACCTTTTTTTTTCAGCATTTGGTTTTGCTAGATAGCTCAGGCAAATTGCATGGTTTTACTCTGAAGTTCAAAATTCTGTAAGTAGAATGTAAAAATACCTTAACTTTTCTAGACGTTCTTTAGTTTCTTCAGCAGCAAAAATACACATTTGTTTATCTAGCTCTGTTCAGACTTACGCATACTAAGACCCATTTGAAGGCTGAAGTCTCTTTGTAATTTATTTTCAGTGTGTAGTGTAAACTGTTGTGCTGTATATACATTTTGTATTTATGTCAGAAAAGGGTTGCAGAGGGGTACTTTAAAACCACCTTTTCGGCTCTAAATAGCTATTGTGTACATATGGTAAGGTACTGCTGCTTAACAATTAGTAACTGCTTTGATGAAACTAAATTACATGTTTAAGTTCCCATCAGGAAGTCGCTTCACATATCTGTATTAATGTATTCAAGGCTCGAGAAGGAAAGTTAATTTTCCAGCTTAAATATTTAATTCAAGCTTAAAATTTAGTCTGTAATTAGAGCTCCCAAATGGCAGGAACATGGAGTATTTGTCCATTTTAATTAGATTGTTGTTTACCTATTAATTATATATCATATCTTGTCATATAGTTTTGATGGTAACAGATGGTGCTAGGAGTTAGTAAGGGTTTGAACAAAATAAGATTTCACATGATTTATTAAGTTGCACTTTATTAGTGAGTGGTCTGCTTTCGTCAGGTTATTCTGTGGAATAAGAACTTTGAAACATTTCACTAATTTTGGTGATTACTCTCTATGTGAAAATATCAAACTTAAACAACAATTCCAAAAAGTGCATCCTTTTTTTGTAGGAAGTTGTAATGCACTGTGTATTTCTCCAAAGTTATAGCCTCTATACTACACACATGACATTAAGCTTACATCTTTTTTTTCTTTTTTTTGTAAATTTTGTGCATAGGATTTTTCAGGAGCAATACCTCTTTTATCTGCAAAGAGTACTGCAGTTGTTTAAGAGGTGAAAGACCTGATTCAACTGAAAAATGTTAGCTTCTGCATAAAATTATTTTTCACATTTCAATGGCTGAAAAACCCTGCATATCTATTTGTTCATTGGTGCTTCCAAAATGCAAACATATATACATACACAGGCATTTCTCCAGCAAGCATTTAAATGTAAAAGGTAATTGAGATTTTTCAGAGTTCTGTAGTTGTGGGCAAGTCATACCATATACCTTCACCCAGTATGTGAACATTTTTCCAATTCATTGGCAATATCTGCTGCTGATGCAATTTACCTAAATTCTTGAGTCCTGTATGAAATGTAAGTATGTCTTCTATCAAAGGATGTTTTGATGAAATTAGTGCAGGTTACCCCACACTGGAAGCCATGTGTGCACATCTGGAATCATGTGGTACCTGACTTGTGATATTTTGGGGTTCTCACTTAAATCGTCCCTTTTAAGACCTGGGACAGAGGAAAGGGAAAAAAATTGAAAATAATGGAAATCTCTTATGAGTTTTGGGACATTAAAAGCAGACAATGAAAGAGACTGAAAGAAATTTCAATTAGATTTATTACACAAGTGAAAAAGGGAGAAAGTCAAAGATACTTAAGTAAACAAGATTGTGTGGTGGAGGTTAGGGCAAAAATACGTTAGTTCTTAAAAAAAGAGAGCCTTAAAATGGGTGAAGATTCAGGAGCTGTGTGCATGCGATGTTGCTTGAACAGTGGTAAATGGACAGTGGCTTTCTCTATGGGGAGTTTGCACTGTGAAACTAATCAGCAATGGAGCTTAGCAGTGTGGTGTTTGTGGGTGGTTTAGTAGTGATTCAGGAGTGTTTGAGCTTTTAATTCCACTTTATCATAGATCATTTGATATATTCTAATTTTGGTCACCAGAGGGAAGAGATCAGCGACAAGTTTTTTAAGTCCAGGTCAATTCAGCAGCTCTCTGTTACAAAGCTGAGTAAATAAATCATTATTTTGTGGCAGACCAGTCTTCCTGTTTTCACTAGTTGCTTTCATGATATCTTGATAGCTTAATCCCCTTGGGGCGTAATATTATCTGAATAAATGAAGATCCTTTTCCTGTAATCCCCCCTTTTTTTACAAACTAATTACATACTTCTGTTTTCCTTCCTCCTTCCTATTTTCCCTCTGTCAAGTTAAAAAAACATGCACGATCATCAGAACTGTACCTGTTTCTTGACATTGACCATGACTTCAAAGAAATGGTAAGAGTCAAGAGTTTTGCTAGTGAAAAGTAAACAGATGGCTGCAGTACACACACTGATTTCGAGGCTTGCTTCAGTGGGCGACTTGACAAACAGTAGATCTACAGAACTGCCTCCTTGTTCTGGCACTCGCTTTGTCCTCACACCAGCAGCAACAGATGCTTGATGCTGACACTACTTTGGTTTTTCCCCGCATAACTTTGGTCACATACTCTGAGTTGGATTTACTGTGACCTCTCTCTTGTTTCATAATTGTCCCCATCAGCATGATTGCTACCTTAAAAAGTATTGATAAGTATGTCTGTGTTCAAATCAACTGGAGGTGGGGTGAGTAGGGGGAGGTGTTTGGGAGTGTGTATGTATCTTGGATGTGTTCCCAAGCCGAGGATCGTTTTATCACCACCTACATCTAAAAAAGAACCACTATGCTGAAATTGTGCAGTTTGATTAGCTAGGAAGAGCTAAGTGACTTGGCCTATTGCCTCTTGTATGTGTGAAAAGATTACCTTCTAAAAATGCGACCTTTTATCCTCTTTTGCTCAGATCCGGGATTTTTCCCTGTGATTTGTAGAGCTGTGTTAATAACACAGAAAACGGCATTCAGTTGTTAGCGATTGAGATATAACTGATTACAAAAACATTATCACAGGATAGAAGTAGTAAAAATATTCTACTTGCTGAGCTTGCACCATCAGAATTTATTTATACATTTTATGCAAAAATACAGGGTTAATTTTTTTATTCCTTTGACCCTGTATATCAAATGTGATAAAATATGCTATCCTGCAGCTAAAAGCAGATGGAAAAATAAATTGAAGAACAGCGTTTAACTGCAGTCTTATCCTAGTTCATATAAAAATATTACAAAAATAAAACAGAGACATAACTGGGTCATTGAAATGTTCTTTAAGAAAGCCTGCTTACGCAACAAAATTACCCCATTTTCAAGTACTGTGGTTCATAACATTCAAGAAAAAAAAAAGAAGGATTTTGAAATATAGTAGCATGAATTTTGTTTTTAAATTAGTTTATACTCTTTGAAGTCAGTCATTCATTGAGAATTTTTTTGTTTCTTTTGCAACATAATAGAAGTAGTATGCTTGCATTAAAGCTTTCTTATGGCCATTTGAGAGTTTTGAGTCATCGCTCCTGATTTATTGCAGTGCCTAGCAGGGTTTCAGCGGTACTCCCTACCTTTCTTTGGAATATCAGTGCCACTTGTAGTTTCCAGAATAATTCTCTTCCCATGCTTGGCTTTATAAATAGATTTTGAAGAATAAGGTGAAAAATACAGAATTCAGTAAAATCTGTTGGTATGAATGCTCTGATAGTGAATGCAGCCAATAGTGACATTTTGTAATTTCCCAGCTCTTGGCCAAGTCTGCCTCAGGTATCAGACTGAGAAGCACTGAATCTACTCCACGGAGTAGCCTGCTTCTCTCCATCATTGTCTAAGCAACTTCAGCCTCTAGTTTGTGTCTGTAAAGCCTAATTTGACTTAGAAATCTTAAAGAAGCCTAAGTTAGGTAGTTTTAATAACCCCAGGAGTGGAAATGTGAACACCAGACAGTCACACAGTAGCATCAGAGTGAAGCTTATTGTTTATGCATATAGAGATTTCAAATAAGAGAAGTGGGATTCTTACAAAAAGGACTGCAAGAAAGAAAGCAAGATTCATAGAAGATGAGTAATAAAATAGCATTCATCAAATATGCAGCCTTTATCAGTGCCTGTAATACAACAGACCTAGCTGGTTTATAGCTCTGTGTGGGAGAAATGGTTCAATCTAAACCGATTGTGTTGGGGATGTTGATGCTATTACATCTGATTTCATAAAATGTACTGCTTTGGTGGTCATTAGTAAAGGTGCTATCCACA